>APFE030332350.1:5496-31023 GCA_000404065.3 Pinus taeda
AATTGTCCATCCCATTCATCAAAGTTTATGATTACTTAGAGTGTAATTCTAAAATATTTGATATAAAAGATAAGGGGTCTTATTACAAGCCTACTTACCATGATCATTGGGAAATAATTTAACTGACATTACCAACACTGCATACCAAAACAGGGTAATGGCTTATAATCATTAGACAAGGGGTCTCATCACAAGCCAGCTTGTTCGGTTAGATTACAACTAGTGAATGGCATTGTCAAACAGCTGGCCACCAAACCAGGACAATGGCTTTTTATCTTATAAAATAATAGAAAAGAAAAGGAAATACAAAATATGAAAGCATATTTTTGGATTCATTCTTTTAATTATACTCTGAAATGGATGGGATAATGGACAATCAAATGGTTAAAAGGTATCCCTGTCGAAACTATGAACGTTTGCTGGCAGCAGAGGCTCTACCTATGAAAAAGGAGTCATTAAAAAGGCTAAGTTGGAAAGGTTCTTTGTTTTATCATTATCAAGCAATAAAGGCCAATTTGAAACTTAGAATGTATTTAATTTTAACTAGGGAAGGAATTAGCAAAAATAGCTCTTATTAGATTCAGAATATATGTATACCTAGTTATATTAGAATTTTACTCTTTGATAAGATTTCTAGATAAAGTAGAGTAGGAGCGATGGCGGAGCGGGTTAGGGTTTCAAAACCTGTGAACAGGCCGATTTTATGCACAGATTTTGGGTAGACAGTAAGGGTCAGAATAAACGCATAGATGCCGACAAGAGGGATCAGCTACCTGCAAAGTCATCTGGCAGCTAGTATTTTAAATGATTGTTTTTGATGCATGTGAAGGGTTTAATAATTTTCAACTCTTAGTTTTATTTTGTCGTTTTCCCGTTTTAACCGCGAAGAATCCGCGAAGCTGACCATCACTGCCTGTCGGTTGACGCTTACCTGGGAACAGCTGAAACCATGGTTAACCCCGCTGAACTATTAGCACTGGACCCAGATGTGGAAGATATCCTCTCTACGTGGGGGAAGGATATCACTACTTAGAACGTGGAGCATTATTTCGGGGCATTCGAACTGCCAAGCCTGGAGGCTGCATCAAAATCAGAAAACCCCCTGTTTTTGGCTCATGGCAAGAATCCGAGTAGTGTGTTTCAGAAAACCGGCTCATTGAACGCCTCGAAGCAATTAGTGAGAGAATCAGTGATGAGTGGGGAAAATGAGGAAGGTTTGCCGTCGGACCCAAAAGGAAAAGAGCCGATAGCAGGGTATTCGTTATCTAAGGGCTTTGAAGATATAAACAAGCTAGGGCTTTCTGCAGGTATTGAACAGATAAGAATGCCAGGGGGTGATTATTCGCTCACAAGGGTTCGTCTTTTTAGAGAACCACTAAACCCTAAGGGTTTTTCCACAAGCGACATTGGAGCAACTATTGTGGGGGTGCAGGCAGACACTAATGGTCTGGAGGCTAATATCCTCCCCACGGGGAAAGGGGATTTGGGTTCATTGGACCCGTTTCAGTCACAGCTGGAGACCGAACCCCAGGTTGGCACAACTCAGTTAATACATGAACGAGTTGAAGCTCGAAAAGATCCAAGATCGCTGGTGGAAGGGGCAGGATACAAAGGAGCAAAAAGGAAACCACAGAGACCCATTAGATCTCAGGAGGTAGTAGACAACCTGGTTCTCGGAATGGAGGTCTCCATGGTAGAAGCCATTGCTGTTGCAGAGTGTACATTGGTCGACAGAGCTAGAGGTAAGAAATACACTTCTGAATTTCTCCAAGAATGGGGTGAAAAATGTTTTATAAATGATAACCCTTTACAATTCGAAGCCCTAGTGTTAGCGAAAGGATGGTTTCAGTTCAGATTTGGAGACAAAGAATCCGCAGATTGGGTCCTTCATCGTAATTGGCACATAGGGAACATACCTGTTCTGCTTAAAAAATGGACCCCCCTTTTTGATGCCATTAAGGAGAGAACGGATGTTTTTCCTGTGTGGGTGTGTGCGCCGGGCTTACCATCCTTCCCTTTGGACAGAGGAGGTTTTCAAATCGATTGGTAACATGCTGGGGGAGTATATGGAAGCAGATATGACTTTTTTGGCTACAAAAAATCGGGCTATAGCACGTATTCTTGTTATGCTCAACCCGAGCGGTCGACTGGCACAAAAAATCAACCTACAGTTCAATGACTATGTATATGAACAGATTTTAGACTATGAATACTTACCATTTAGATGCCATCGGTGCCACGATTATGGGCACATGGCAAAAGATTGTCTGCAGATGAGGAGAAGAAGACACTTCCGAAGGATTTCTGCTAACAGAGGAAATGATCAAGAAAATGCTCAGATGTCGACGGAGCAAGATATGACGGAGTCACAAGAACCAAGGGATATGGAGACAGAGGAGATTGTGAAGCTTTCTGCGGTCGAAGAAATTCCATTTCATGAGGATGCTATGGTAAACGTGTATAAACCGGCGGCAGCAGTGGAGGAAAAAGCCAAAGAGGTTGAAGCTGCTGAAGCGACAGTCAAGAAAGAAAATGCAAATCAATCTACTCATGCTGAAGCGAAATCGGGTATGCGCTCAGGAACTCCTATCCCTCTTTTTTCTCCTGAGCATAATACAGTAAATATTAATATTGAGCTCCCAAACTATCATGAGCAAGATATTAATTATGTAAAAAATATGGATCATTTAACAACAAGCTCAAATATAGAAACTATTGCAAATGCTTTCCCGTCCCTGGATATAAACTGTGAAGAAAATTGGCCTCCTCTAACTATCCCTGCATCCCGACCTCATTTCCCTTACAATCTGAGATCTTTGGGAGGGAAACTGGATGATCAAGGGACCTCAAGTGGCTTGGGTCTGATCCCTCCACAGAACAGTTACAAAAATAAGAGAGGTCGGAAATCAGACATGTCCAAGGCGAAACTGAAAGCAAAATTTGATGTCGCAGATGGCAAACAATATTCCATTCCGGGGGTTCTTAGAGCAGCACATCCCCTAGAAGGTGTTATCAAATGATTCTGACATCTTGGAATTGCAGAGGTTTGGCCAGCAAACCTAAAAAACTGGCCTTGAAAGGTTGGATTTCAAACTCCAACTTAGACGTTATTCTCCTGCAAGAAACATTGGGGAAGGCCTCCGAGATTGAACCCATGCTTAAGTCCCTTCTTCTGGGGTGGGTCTTTATTGCTATGGACGCCTCTGGCCATTCCGGGGGCCTTGCAATTGGTTATAAAGAAAGGCGAGTAAAAATCACCAATCACTGGGGATTGAAAAATGTTTTGGGAATGGAGGTCTTATCTCCAGACTTCCCTTTCCCCATCACCATCGTAAATGTCTATGGACCTTGTCAAAGCAGGGATTCTTTCTGGGAAGAATTAATGTCAAAAACTGTGATGAAATCTCCGTTGATGATTATGGGTGGTGACTTAAACTTCTCTCTTGGGAGAACTGAAGCTTGGGGCCCTTCTGCGAGAGAAGACCCACTAGCAGAGTTTTTCCTCAACCTTATCTTGGAGAACAAATTAATTGATCCCTCTCCGGTCAAACTAAAGCCTACTTGGAGGAATCGTAGGGTGGGAGATGACCGGATTGCCAAAAGACTTGATCTTTTTCTGGTTACGGAGTCTTTAACTTCCAAGGTTCCTATGATCAGACAGTGGGTTGAGGAATTAGAGAACTCATACCATTTCCCGATATTCTTAGACTTGACTAATCCTCCTCCCAAACCTCCTGCCCCTTTTAAGTTCAATTCCGCTTGGCTCCAAGATCCCACCTTCTGCAAGCTGTTTAATGAAACATGGATTCACCATGATCAAAATGTAGGGGTGGATAAAAGTTTTTTGTTCATGGAGAACTTAAAAAGATTAAAGAAAGCTACAATTTCCTGGGCGAAGGACAAAAAACTGAAACAAAATGAGGAGATGTCCAGAATTAGGGAGGAGCTGAAGCAGATGGAAAGTATGGAGATAGATGGATATTCATCTCAAGTCTCTAAGGATAGAATCCTTCTTTTGGAGAAGCAGCAAAATAAAATACTTTTGGAGAAGGAAGAAGAATGGAGGATCAAAAGTAGGGCAATTTGGTTAAAAGCTGGGGATGAGAATACTAGATTTTTCCATAATTTTGCAAAAGGAAGGAAGTCCGCAAATACTATCTGGCACCTTAAGGATGAAGAAGAGAGAGAAGTCAGATCTTTTCCAGAGCTTTCTGGGCTAGGTAAAAGACATTTTCAAAATATATTTGCAGATCAGGGAGAGACAACTATTGTTGAAGTCTTCAGAACTGTGCAAAGTTTTCCTAGATTCGTAGAGGAAGATGAAGCAGAAGATCTTACAATTCCGGTTACCAAGGAGGAGATTGAAGCAGCCATGAAACTCATGGGTAAGGATAAAAGCCTAGGCCCTGATGGCTGGACTATAGAACTGTTTCTCCACTTTTATGAACAAATTGGAGCAGAGATAACTGAAGTTGTTGAAGAGTCTAGGCAGAAAGGAGTAATATATAGACCCTTTAACTCAACATTTATTGCTCTCATTCCTAAAAAGGATGATCCGGAAAGTTTTGAAGATTTTAGACCTATTTCTTTGTGTAATTGCATTTACAATATTATTTCAAAGGTTATTGCTCTCAGAATAGCACCAATCTTGTCTAGAAACATATCAATGGAACAATTTGGTTTCTTGGACGGAAGACAGATCCATGAAGCCATTGGTGTAGCCTAGGAGGTTATCCATAGTGTTAAATTGAAGAAAAAGAAGGGTGCTGTTCTAAAAATCGACCTATCAAAAGCTTATGACCGGATCAGCTGGTTCTATCTAAGGATGCTGCTAACTCACGTGGGATTCAGCTATCCTTTTGTCAGCTGGATCATGGGTTGCATCACAAATGTCAGTTTTGCTGTACTGGTCAATGGTGCTGCCTCTTCTTTCTTTAACAGCCAGAGAGGCCTCAGGCAAGGGTGTCCTTTATCTCCTCTCCTGTTCCTCCTAGTGGCGGAAGGGCTAAGTAGACTGATTCACAAAGCCAGAAGAGAGGAAAAGGTTAAAGGTATCGAGGTTGCAATCAATTTATACATCACTCACCTTCTTTTCGTTGATGATATCTTGATTTTTACTAATGGTAATCACAATGAATTAAAGGAGTTTAAATGCATTTTTGACCTTTTTCTAAAAGCCACTGGTATGCAAATAAACTCTGGAAAATCCCAAGTCTGTTTTGCATATTTTGAAAGAAGAGAAAGAAATAGAATGACAAATCTCTTTCCTTTCCCTATCCAATCTCTGGAAGATCCCTTCAAATATCTGGGTTTTTGGTTAAAGCCTGTTGTTTACAAGAAAGAGGATTGGAACTGGCTTATTGCAAAGATTGAATCCAGAATATCTCACTGGAGCTTTAGATGGCTCTCCAGAGCCAGTAGATTGACCCTTATCAAATCGGTCTTGTCAGCCATTCCAGTTTACTGGGCAGCACTGACTTGGATTCCTAAAGGAGTGATGGAGAAAATTCGAAGAATCTGTTGCAGATTCCTATGGACAGGATCAAAGGAATCCTCGGGTTTACCCTGGGTGGCTTGGGACAAAGTGGCTAGACCAAAAGAATGGGGTGGATGGGGAATTAAAAGATCCCCTGATTTCAACATCTCTTTAGCAGCAAAATCAGGATGGCAGCTTATTTCAATGGAAAACCTGTGGACAAGAGTGGTTAAAAGGAAGTACATAGACCCAATTCCCATGGATGAATGGATCTGGAGTCAAAATAAGAAGGCAAAAAATTCTTCAGCAATCTGGAAGGCAACGGTGGAGGCTTTCTCAGTTATTGAGCAAGGTTTAGCCTGGAAAGTGGGAGATGGTAGACAGATCAGGATTGGCAGAGACCCTTGGATTGGATGCAATGAAGCATTTGCTTTATCTCCAGGGTTCCTTAGACACCTTGATACTAAAGGTATTTCGACATTAAACCAGGTGGAAAGAGTCGGACAGTCTACTATTTGGGGTCAGGCTTGGAAGGACGATGAAGCTTTAGGGCTAAATGCAAGATGGAAGAATGAATGGGAGGGTTTCATCAAAGAGCTTCAAAGATCAAATGTCAGAATAAAAGATGAACCTGACTGTTTGATGTGGGCTCAAAGCAAATCTGGGGAGTATTCCCCAAAAGATGGATACTCGTTCCTTATGGGTAAGAAAGGCTGGGGTTGTCCGGAATGGTGGGTCAAAGACATCTGGAAACTCAAATGTCCTGCCAAGGCGAGGCTCTTTTTCTGGTGCATATTGAAAAGCAAGGTACCAACATGGGAAACTTTACAGGCAAGGTTCTTAGCTGGCCCTGGACGATGCCCACTCTGCAAATCAGATGAGGAATCCATCGGTCATCTCTTCAATACCTGTGCTTTCACTAGAAAGATATGGGAGGAGGTCATGTTATTACTTAAGATAAAAGCTCAGTGGGGACCTGACCCTTTGGAGGCTACTTGGAAGAAATGGTGGCAATCCTATCCGGAGGGGAATCTGAGGAACCTGCCCCTTATCTTCGCTTGGGGTGTTTGGCTGGCTAGAAATAAGAGTCTTTTCCAAGACAAGGACGTTCCTCCGTCTGTTATTGCCACTAATATCACTGCCATATACTCTGCTTTGCCCCCCCCTGAGGACAAAGTTCCCAAATCAAAACAAAATCCACTCATTTTACAGGAGGGCATTCCTTGCGGGTACTTTGACGGGGCCTCACAAAACAACAAGGCTGGGGCAGGCATGAGTATTCACATCAACCCGGAACACTCTCTAAAAGCTTCTGTTGGTTTGGGTTCCGGCACAAATAACTATGCTGAACTTTCGGCCTTACGACTACTCCTATGCTGGCTCCATCACAGAAATATAAACACTATTCAGATATTCGGGGATTCACTAAATGTTATAAACTGGGTCAATGGAACTGCTTCTTGTCAAAATCAGATTTTGAAGACTATTGTTGATGAAATTTTATCTCTAAAGATTTTCTTTAACAGGTTTTCGATATGCCATATCTACAGGGACAGGAATGAGGAAGCAGATCAGCTATCTAAGGCAGGTCTACAACAGGATATGGGCTGCTGGACAGTAGAAGAGATCAGACAGGGACAGTCTTTTAGATCAGATCAGCCTCCATATTCTCAGCCTTCTTGACTACAAGTTTTTCTCATCATTTTTGACAGCAATTTTGCGGCAACATATTTATGTTTTCTTTGTATATAATCTTCCAATATAGTTTTTACTTCAGTATTCAGAAAACAATCAGACTTTTATATAGTTATTATGTATATATCAGCATGGTTTCGGACTCATTTTTTGCTGTGAGGGGTTGTTTTCCTTCGTCGAAGGAGACCCCAGGTTTTTTCTTGTGAAGCCCTGAGTGGCGATTATACCTCCATCTGGGAGGCAGAGTTTTTTGGTTTCTCTTATCAGCAGAATAGCTCCAGGAATGTTGAGCTGTTTCAGACCTATTGTGCCAGCAGTTTGGCTGTGAACTTATTGTAAACAAACTTTTATATCTTAATAAAAAAGTTTTGCCTTTTTCAGCGGAAAAAAAAAAAAAAAAAAAAAAAAAAAAAAAAAAAAAAAAAAAAAAAAAAAAAAAAAAAAAAAGAAGAAGAAGAAGAAGAAAAAAGAAGAAGAAGAAGAAGAAGAAGAAGAAAGATTTCTAGATAAAGAAAGTCTAAGTATTTCAACATTTCTCAAAGATAACTATTTCTCCCAGTGAATCGCCAATTGTTGTGTCGTACAACAACCCCCCATTTCATAAAATCTTACCCTCAACTATAATATGAAATGGGTCCCTTTTAGATTTATGAATAAAATTGGTATCAACTCATCATTCCTCAAAAGGTCCGAAAGAAATAATACATTATAAACCTTTGAATGAACATAAATCGGTCTTATAAAATAAATGAATAATTCTTTATTATTGCGATAAAGTGATCGCAAGATCACATATCGCAATAACAAAGGATACATAACAAAAAGACCCATTGGTTTGCCTCGATCCGACAAGTGAATAACTATTAGATATCGGGAAAGGTAAGCGAGTGTAAAAAAAGGCCCTCTCTCTTTACTCTGATGCGATATCGCTATCGGTGATCAGGGAATATAGCATACACACAAAAAAAGTCACCCTTCTAAAAACTCCTGATGCGAATTAGCTTTATCGATATTGGCGATCAGGGATTTTGCAATGACACAATTGTAACTACTCGAGCATTTCTCCGATTTCCGATCGCAATAAAGCTAAGTGCAAATTTCAAAAAATATTGAAAAGGCTTGAGTATATTATGTTAAATTATTATTAAAAGCCTTTCTTTTCCCGATAGCAATTCACTTGTGATTAACCGCCAAAAAATCAAAGCCACACTTAAATGAATTATTCGGCGAATCAACGACATGATGAGAATTTAAATGATTGACAGGATTAAATGGCCAATTAATGGAGCAGTTATGCCAAAATCTCTTCAGAGATTGTATCCGCGACAGTATTATTTTAATCCTTCATTATTCATTAATTGATATAACTCTTTCATACATGGTTCGCACCACCTATTCTCTGCATTACGTTCATTTTATCTCATGCACATAGCTCCTCCAAAGCAACAAATTTAGGCCAAATGGGGAAGAAATCCAAAAAATTTGGAGCAGCTTCAGCTCCCGCAGTGACAGGACAATCTACCGCCGATCCGGGACCAAGTAAAAAAGCATTGATTTCAGAAACTACCTGTCTTGGCCTCAGCAATACTAGTTGGCAAAGCATCTATAATCTAGTTGAAGCTGAAGAGCCTGAAACGGTATCAGTACAAGCTACAGCAGGTTCAACCCAAAAGTCAGAGGCTACCCTAAAGGATTCAGCCGATTCCTACTTACACTGAATAGCGGCTTGAGAGAAAATTCTTCCGTATACAAATGTACTGAGGTGGGCAGTTGAGGAAATCCCTGTTACGAATAGAACATTCTGCACAATTGACGGGAGAGTCTTCGGTTCGTTTCAACCTAATGATTTGAGACAAATGTACCATTTGCCTGAACCACAGAAGAAGTATAACAAATCATTTCTGGAGAAGTTCAGAGATGAGAATGAAACTGAACCAGCACCTATATGGGAATGGAGACACAACCCCACAAGACACAAGCGTGAGTCCTCGGGTAAGTACTTTGTCGATTCATTATGTTTTCCTTATTGTTATGCTGGGGCGATGATGTGTAGGATTTGGGGATTGCATGATTCCTCAAAATTCTCAATAGAGATGGTTCCTTTAATGGAAATAGCAGTCAATAGCAAGATAATGGGTTGGGGAAATATATTATCTGATAAGTTAGCCACTGCTATTCTTGAGTTTAGAAATAAAACTCGCATTACCAATAGGTCTATTCCTCCATTTTATTATAGTGCCTACATCTTAGTTACTCTTTGTTTTAACTCCAAATTTCTTGTGCTGGGGTGGAGATGGACTCCACAAGACCCCATGCCGATTCATATCTATCACTAGAAGTTGTGGAAAGCCCATTATAAAGACCACCTGTATCAAGTTTGTAATGGTTTTATGTTGCCCATTTACTATGCAATTTTTGACAAGCTTGCTCTGAAAATTTCCTCACAAGCAGAGATTGACTTAACTGCCCTAGGACACTGGCTCGGAGAGGATAAATCTACATATATAAGAGTTTTCGGTAGCCTTGCCAGGCCTCATGTTCTTCCCTTGTACATACCCGACAAACTATTGGCTAGAGAAATAGCATATCAGATTACATCCACAGGAGCAACCAAGACTCTGAGCAATTCATAGAAGCAAGTTTGGCCTTCTTTCCTCTAAGGTGTGGTGTTTACACTCTGCATGACTATAAGCATGCAGAGAAAGAAGTAGAAGAGATAAATATACTGAATCTCGCCACCCTTCCTAATAGGCGATTCGACCCAAGAAAAATCGTCTATAATGTACTTGAACAGGCAAAACTCACAAAGTTTGGACATAAAGAAGATGAGTTTGATGACCTATTTTCCTCGGCGGAGTCATTATTTCAAGTTCAAACACTAGCTAAAATGAGATATCACGACAAAGGGTTAGTGAAATTCAACAAAATCAGAGAGCAGAGGTTGCAAACTCTGCCTCTAGATTTACTAGCTACTGCCCCAATGACACAATCAAGCGAGCCTGAACAGCGACTCACCGACGAACCTCCTTCTACATCAAAAAATTTTGAAGAATTCCAGAGAAAAGAGTAGGAGGAAGTCCAGAGAAAAGAACAGGAGGAAGTACAGAGGAAAGAACAGGAGGAAGCGCGAAGGAAAGAGCAAGAGAAAATACATGAGGAGGAACAGAAAAAAGAGCAGGATAAGAGCAAGGATATGAATGTCGATACCCAGATTGACCCAAAATTGCTCTAAGAATGGCATCAATTCGACTCCATCATAAGCAATCTGGAAAGCTCAAAAGATGCCGATACACC
The DNA here is from genome assembly GCA_000404065.3 of Pinus taeda. NCBI lineage: Eukaryota > Viridiplantae > Streptophyta > Pinopsida > Pinales > Pinaceae > Pinus > Pinus taeda. The sequence continues at coordinate 15,962 of APFE030332350.1, forward strand.
CAAAGCGACAGATACACAGGATACAACGTCAAAAAAAGGTTCCAAGTGAAGGAACTAGTGGCCTACCCCCTAGTACAAACTTAGAAATAATTCCGAAGATCATTTGGATCAAATCATTTTGTAGGTGGAGGACATACCTCCATTGGATGTCTTTTACAGCCCAAAACATAGGGCCATAGTAAAGCGACAACGGAAAAGGAGAAGGATTGATCAACCTTCCATATTCCTAGAACAAACAGAGACAACCAACGCAGTTTGGAAAGAGGAGTTCAATCCTTCCGATGACCTAACAAAGCTGTCCCAGTATGCCGGAGCCTATTTAGCGGCCACCATGGACAAGGCATCAGAAGTGAGTAATTTACTAAAGGAAAAAGACCAGGCAATTATTTTGTTACAAACACAGATGTCGGAGGCACAACAGAAATTTGAACAATTAGAACAACAATTGTCAACACAGCAGCAGTTAAATAATCAACTGAATAAGCAGCTACTTGAAGAAAAACAGAGGGTAGATTCAAGCGCGATTCAAAGGTAGAAAGAATTATCAGAAGCATTGGAAAAATTAAAGATGATGAATGAACTAACAGTGAAAACAAAAGATGAGCAAATTGCTCAATTATCACTGCAAATAGAGAAGTTCAAGAGTCTTCCGCAGCCTGCCGATTTCAAAACAGAAGAGCTACAGATTAATAACGCACTAGTAACACAAATAAGACTATTGTGTCATAATATTTCTCAGGTTGAGCCCCTTTGTGATATCACAACATCAATAATCGATAAATCAGTCGATGCTAGTCAGGACTTAGAGCAGGCTGATGACACCTTAACAGATTTTCTTACTTGGCAAGACACTAGTGAGGGACAGGCAACAAATTTGCCCAAAATCCTAGAATCACATAAAGAAATCCTATTCTTGGAATGGCAGTCCCAGTTGATGAAAGCAGAGAGAGAAGTTTCTAAATGCAAATTATCCACAAGTAATTTGATTGAATTAATTAACAACACTCTCTATTTATCTAATATGATTTCGCAATGTACACCAGGTAAATTTCTATCGGCTAAAACATTGGAGCAATCATGTTATCAGGAGATGGAAAAGAATGGAAGGTTAATTGCAAGTATTCAAGGTTTAACTTGGGACACCTATTGGTTGTTCCTAGTAAAACCACACAGCCAGAGAGCCACCCTCAAGTGTCTAACAGATGCAATCGGTTGTATCATTCCTGATATACACGATGCCACATACTCAGGTCAGCTCCATTTTCGTCTTAGCTGCCCTCAAAAAGTGGAACCGATGCTAGCGATATGCCAACTCAGATCAAAGGGAAAACAACCAAAGTGATGAATCATGTTGTCGATTACCAATTTGCTATGGAGAAAATATTCAAGATCCAGTTGTACAAATTAAATAGAATTTTACTTTTGTAGTTAGTTAGTTTAATTAAGTATTTATAGACCCTTTCATGCATTTAGAAAGGGTCCTTAGTTTTTGTATAAGACTCAAACCTGAAGTTGCACTACTGTATTTCAGGTATATTTTTTATAAAGACTGGGCCAATTATTCCAATTTTTGACAACGAAGCTTTTATGCGGATGTGCACTACTGCCTTTATATGAAAATATCTCTGAGTTGAAAGAAGGAATTCGAATTGTGATTGATATTGGGAATGATTTGCAGCACATATGGTACTACTATCTATGTTCTGAATTCATTCTTTTTATGTGAATTGTTATTTGATTACTCTTGCTATTATTGAATATATGCATGTGTTTCAATAGCATTCTTTATATTTTCCACTATTGGATGTTTAAAGGATGTTTTTCTTTTAGTCATACATGTATCAGTAATATATAAAAGACAAGTGTAACAATGTTTTATTAATTACTTTGTTCAACTATTTGAACAAAGCAATTATTATATGAATGAATGTCTATGTTTATCAAATGGAGTCACCTATAGGCTTGTTTATGAACAGAGATTATCAAACGTTGCACTTAAGAATAGAAATTTCCCGGGATAGAATAGTTATTTGTATTTTCGCTTTTTAGATTAAGTCATTCATCCATTATCACTTATTAGAAAACCAGTCACTCATCCATCCCCTTTTTATTCATCATTGGGAAACTGGTCCCATTATCTCTAGTCAGAGCCACCATACCAAATGGAAAAGGAGCTGCATTAAGGTCCGGACCAGGTGGTTTTCCCCGATGTTGTTGCAATGATTTTCGAGGCATCAACAGACTCTTACTTCAATAGTTGGAGGATTCTTCTAGAAAAAAGTAGTTGATCTTATTGAGGTTTTTTCTTTAGCTATTAAATATTTTGAGTTGCATGGGTGTGATACACAACTATTGAGATTGAAAAAGGCCCAATATTGGTTGATGCATGCACCACAAGTTTATTGTTCGAATATTGTAAATATTTACTCAAGTTGGGCTTTTGCAAGTATAGATATGTTTTTTAATTCTTTATTTAATATATCTAATCCACTTATTCTAATCTTGTATATAGATGATTTTAAAATTGTAGGAAGTCCTAAGCAACTCATGTTGTGGTGTAAGAAGATTTTGACTAGGGAAGTTAATTGAAGGACATAAGAGGTTGGAAGGTCATTGATGAAGTTTTCCTTGTACAAGGGATCTACATGAACATTATGAAGATTCTGAAGAGATTTTGCAAGTACTAAAGGAATTATTTTCTTAGTTTACATTACTTTGAATTTACAAGTTGTGAACATTCTTTTGAAGCTCTTAGCAAAGGGAGGTTTGAGATGTCTGATAGTATCATGGTTTAATACACAACACCTTCCTCACAAAGAGGGAGTATTATTTTTAGATGGTTGCTTAGAAGTGAGTACTACTTCAATAGTGGTGCAGTTTAAAGAGTAGATCTAGCATAGTAGAACATTCAATAGTCTAGTTCACCTCAATTCTAATGGTGGATGTGATAATGTTAGAATGAAGGAAACAATATTAGAATAAGTGTCGAAGGTAAACAAAATAGTACAATAGGTATTGACTATTTCTAGCATATATATGCAACATGTTTTATTTGTTGTGCTTAGACAACTTCAAAGGTTCAATTTGCACTAATCTAGTACATTGTCAACTTTGGATTAGGCACTAGGATGAGGCAATTCCATTTTTAGAACAGACATTGTTTCTAATGTAGAATATTCATGCATACATGTATAATCAATATTATCTAGCTGATGTGTGTTATTCTATGCAAAAAAATAAAAACTGATGTTGTAGGGCTCACTAGTGCATGATGGTGCATGTTTTCTTACTATTAGTGGGAACACCACTAAGTGGTCTACATTCACCATATATCATGTTAACTCCTATTATATGGAAGTAATATATGCCAAACCATCATAATAATGGATTAGATAAAAGGTTTCAATGGTTTTCTTTGTATTTTTCTATTAGAAGCAATAGATACTTGATGTGTGGTTATGTATAGGAAATTTATTTTCCATCAGACATTCTAGATCACTATTTTCTATAGAATTAGTACATATAGTTCATTATTCTAAGTTGGTTTTTAGTTTCCTATTCATACTTCTCAATTTTCGTGTATGTTGAGAGCTAATAATGACAACAAGTTTGAGAGTTAGTTAAGTAATCATCTTTCATAGTTTTATTTTTGTTGATTTGATCACAATGTACTAAATGACATTATGTTTAGTTTGCAAAGATTCTCATTGGTAAATGTGATGTGCCAAATAGGAATATTTCGAGAAAAAAATCATAGATATCACTCCAATATATTGTAAAAACAAATAGAATGCAAACACACTGGACAATATTAACTATAATCTACACTTTTATTGATATGGAAACAATATTCATTTGCCTCTTCAAGAGGGGAACATTCAGTAGAGTAGAGCTCATGTTACAAATGATTTCTAAGAAATCTATTACAATACTTCTACACCTTTATATAGTACTTTCTATCTTCTAAGGATGTTATAGAGAAGGAACTTTCTTGTGGGTGGAACCTTCTAGTAAGCATTCTAACAATAATTATGTTCACACTACTACATGGGCCGTCATTAAGGATGTTATAGAGAAGGAACTTTATTGTGGTGGAACCTTCTAGTAAGCATTCTAACAATAATTATGTTCACACTACTACATGGGCCTTGTTTATTAATGATGGCCTCGATACGTAGCAATACATAGTAATCTATCTACTTTGGGTTAGGGAGGTTAGGATCGTAACATGCCCTCCCCCTAAAAATAATCCTTGTCCTCAAGGTTGGAGATGTGAGAAGTGTTGTAGAATGGATGTTAGTTCCCATGTGACATACTTTGGTTTTGTATCATTCCATTGCATTAAAACTTCTTGGATAATATGTTGGTGGAGATGAAGCTCTTATTTTTCAAGTACATCCTTTGACTCCAACCAATTGAAACCTTTTTATTTCAATTTAGGAAAACTAGTTTGAACAAGGAAATTAGATCCAATCACTTCTTTAAGCAAGAGACATGAAAGATAGGATGGATCTTTGAGTGGTTGGGAAGGTCTAGTTTGCAACCCACTGGGCGAATACAATTGAGGATCTTACGAGGGCCATAAAAAATTGGAGCAACCTTTTGGTGGTGGTATTCTTTGAGGAAAGTTTGCATATATGGTTTTTAATTAAGGAACACATAATACCCTTCTTCAAAATGGCATTCAGCACGATGTTGATCAACTTTTTGCTTCATTTGATTTTTATCCATGACTAAACTATCTTTGAGGATGTAAAGAATGTTGGCTTGGTCATACGTTGGAGACACTAGGTATGTAAGATAATACTAATGATGGATTTTGGCCATAGACCACCTCAAAGGGGTCAAGATAATATTGATGGGGGATCTGGCCATAGACCACCTCAAAGGGTGTAATATAATATTTATGGGGGCTTTTAGCCATACACCACCTCAAAGGGATTCATGTGGGTAGCACCATGATAAAATTGTATTATGACACCATTTGGTTAGGGGTAACCATTAAACCCATTGGAACTATCATTTAGAACTAAATAATGTCCTATAGGCTTCCAAGCACTTGTTGATAGCTTTAGTATGACCATCATGCTCAGGGGTGGTACACAGTACTAATGTGCAATTGAATGTTGGATATAAAACCACTATTTCTAAAAGTTGCTACTGAAAGTGGAATCCTGGCCCTATGACAATAGATTATGGCATACCATGTAGTTTGACGATGTTATGGATTAAGACTTGAGTGGTACTGTAACATTTAAAGAGTTGTTGGATGGTGGCCTGGGTGCTAGCGATATGGCCAACCTCTCAAACTTGGCTACAATTTCATCTATATCAAGCAAAATTTCTCTCTCTGCTTCAATTGATGTATCAGTGATTTAATTGACGACTTCATGGATTTTCCTCTGATCGCCATAACCCTTGTTAATTGGTTAATAGGCCTCTATTCCTATCGGAACTATAATTCCAAAAGAATTACCCAAAATACTATCGGCAGACTTTTACTATGGGATTCATACAATATACTATCGGTGCTTTTATCAAAACACTGTCATAGATAATAAATAGTCTTGGTGTAATTCCAAAGGAATTACACAATTGGCATGCATATTTCCCTTCCTCCGTCCTTTTTCCAATGCGATAATCGGCAATCACTATCGGCGGCCTCCAAAGCACCACTACTTGGTTCTTCCCGGCTCCAAGTTGCGATGCGATTGTCCTCGCGGACCCAAAACCTCTTTCTGCCCTTCTTTATAATGTTTCGGTTCTCGAATGTTGGGGTTCGCACTTTGGCCATTCCAAAGGCTCCCTACTTCGCTTGCGCTTCTCCGATGCGATATTGGTTCGGACCCGATATGGGCATGAACCAAATCCAATAAAGTTTCAAGTCTGGAATGGTGTTCCACTTAAGAAAATATCATGATTTCTCTATGTAAACAGAGTTTTCCCACAGAACTCTTTAAACGATTTAGAAAGCCTGCATGCGTCGATACGAAGGAAAAAACAATGCTAAAGGCTTCAGTCAAGCATCACTTTGCAAAATAAGGCGGATTATCCATTTTTCAACTCAAAGAAAGCAATTTAACAAATACACACATATCATTATTAATTAGCAGAAGATCATTAATTCAGATAAACAGAGAGAAAAGTTCAAGGCATAATGCTTCTGAGCACTCTCTCCTCTTTTCTCTGAGAGTCCCGTTGTCTTTTATTTATAAATAATGGATAAAGCCTTCTCGCCATTATCCTTTACAAAAGCATGCTTTACATAGAATGATTTAAAGCGTAAAGCTTTATTACAGCTTATCCATAAGCAATATAATTAACATGTTTTATTCTTAATTCTACTCTATCTTGAACTAGAAAAGCATGGAAATTATTGCCTAAAGGACCGCACTCCCTTGCATATAAATTCTTTTTGGATTTTTGGAATATGTTTGAAGATTTTTTTCCTCTAATTCACATGCTCTTGCATCAATGGATGGAAAAAAATGGTGCATATTTGGAATGACAATCAACCACAACCATGATTTCCATGTTTGAATAAACCCATAATGAAGCTTGCATATATTTTTTTTTGATATAGAAAATGGAATAGGTAATGGTTTTAGTGAATCTAGAGTTTCACCATTCTTCCCTTGTGTCATTGGCAAAGGCTGCATTCAAACAAAAAAGTGTAGATGTCCTTTTTTATGCCTTCCCAGAGGAATGAGTTTTGAATCCATTCATATGTTTTACAAAAGCTAGAATGACTGGCTATTTGTGATGCATGGAGCTTAGATAGCGTGATTGATTTAAAATTGGACTACTTATTGAAATATAGACACAGTTTGTAGCAAATCTTGTTATTATGCCAAGTGTAGTCCAAATGTACATTATATTCATGTTGAAGTTGTTGGATCAGTACAGGAATATTGGGGTCTTTGAACAATTCATTATGGACACAATCAACAAAAATGAAGGTGAGTGAAAAGAGGAACCATTCCTCATCATATTTTCTAGAGAGCATCAATTATCATATTCTCCTTACCCTTCTTATAAATGATCTCTTTATTATAGCCCAACATTTTGGTAACTCATTTATATTATTCATGGGATGAAATCCTTTGCTCCAAAAAGTATTTGAGGTTGCAATAATAAGTTTTGTTTTGGAAATATTTTCCAAGCAAGTAGTGATGCAAGATATGCAAGGCATGCAAAGTGGTGAGACTTCCCTTTTCAGGTGTGGATTTTGCTAAGTGTTGTTAACAAATTTGTTTACTAGTAAAGGACAATGGTCTACCTTCAATGCATGAAAACTATTATTACATCATTTCTTGAGGCATTAAATTCCAAAACAAAATTCTTGTTGAAGTTAGGAAAAGAAGTATTGGGTTGTACACCTAGCACCCTTCAAATCCTAGAAGGCTTAATTGTGGTTGCATTCCATCAAAACAAGTTTTCTCAAGTAAGGTAGCGAGGGTTTCCATAGTTTTGGATAAACTCTCTATAGTACCCTATTAAACCAAGGAAACCTCATAGACTTTTAGGAGTTTTAAGATAGGGCCAATCCTTCATTAATTCAATTTTCTTCGGGTCCACTTGTACACCATCCTTACTAACAATAGGCATGCAAAGTGGCAAATCTTCCTTTTTCACGTGTGGATTTTTCCAAGTGTTGTTAACAAATTTGTTTACTAGTAAAGGACAATGGTCTACCTTCAATTCATGAGAAATATTCTTACATAATTTCTTGAGGCATTAAATTCCAAAAGAAAAGTCTTGTTGAAGTTAGGCAAAGAAGTATTGGGTTGTACACCTAGCTTCCTTCAAATCCTAGAAGGTTTATTTGTGGTTGCATCCCAACAAAAATATTTTTTCTTAAGTAAGGTAGTGAGGGTTTCCATAGTTTTGGATAAACTTTCTATAGTACCATATTAAACCAAGGAAACCTCATAAAATTTTAGGAGTTTTAGGATAGGGCCAATCCTTCATTAATTCAATTGTCTTCGAGTCTGCTTGTACACCATCCTTACTAACAATATGGTCTAAATATTCTACTTTTGAGACACCAAAGGAACATTTATACCCTTTGAGAAAGTAGTTGTAAGACCTAATCCACATGGGAAACATGGGAATTCCGTGTTTTACTTCAGATTTTGATGTAAAAAAGAAGAAGGACAAAATGAAATAGAAAGGGAACTTTAAAAATGTGATTCATGAGACTTTTAGAAGGTCAATGGTGCATTCAAAAGGAAAAAGAGAAACTCCAATAACTCATAATGACCTTTGTGATTGTGAATAGAATTTTTGGGAATATTGGCCTTCTTTACACAAATTTAGTGATAATCATAATAGAGGTCAACTTTGGTAAAAAATTAAGCACCATTAAGTTCATACAAATGATCATCAATGATTATAATGGAAAAATTATCATTCTTAGTGATTATATTAAGAGTGGGAAAATCAAGACATGTGCAACAAGTGCCTTTTTTTAACTACCATGATAACAGAGGAAGAATAAGGACTATTACTAGGATGGATGACACCTACAACTAACACCTCCTAAACAATCATTTTAAATTTCATTTTTTCAGTAAAATGGGTGGTGATAAGTGTAGACATTAGTTGGGAAGCTACCTGGTAGGAGACAAATAGAATTATAATGTGCACCACAAGAGGGTGGGAGGCTTTGGGGGTTTCAAGAATTAATTAGTGTTTAGATTAGACTAATATGAATAGGTTAGGAAGGGGTATCAAAAATTGAATGGCATGGCATTGGGTGATAATCATGCTAGAATGTCCCTTTTTAAGGATTTCTTTTCCATACAATGTGAACTAATGATCTCAATAGAACCTATATTATTCCTTGAAAAACGTAGTAATGCCTTGCGTACTAGAAGCCCATGTATATCTCCCTAAAATCCATGGTTGTAGTGTCTAGTCTGCATAACCATTAAACATCCAAAACAATGCCACAACAACCCATTTCAATGGAAAACATATGGATTTCAAAGAATAATCACCAATTCGAAGGCTCACATTTTCAGGAGAACCCCCATATTTCATGGAGACTTCATTAGCAATCATGATCTAAAAGTTGATCACCGCATGGATATAGCAATGTGTCTCTGGGAAACCTAACGACGAATAAATTTATGGGTGCTAATAATGTCATTCGGATAATGAATTTATGATGCTCAATGTAGCCAATTAATTTAAGAGTTTATGTAGTTGAAATACTAGTTGAGGAATGTAGGGATTTTTGGGGTTTTACGTCTCGTTGATCAAAGAGATGAGGTTCATCACCTAGCTAAGTTAGAGGTTATTGAGGGAGAGGATCACCATCATCTTATAAAATTTCCATAAAGATTGTATGCTCCTTACATTTGTGCCTCAGGAAAAAATTAAAAAAACCACCACAATTGTAGTAACATCCTTTAAGTTGATGTTCTTCCATTTTAGCGTTAATTAATTTATGGATCTTGAAAAGAGGATATAGAGGAGAGGGATTGGTAGGATAAGGATGGAGAATAAAGGATGGTTGTTTGATTTCAGCATTGACAATCTGTTTCACTTCCCTTACTCATTGAGTGGTTCTGAGCCAAGTGGTAGGGTCCACCATTAAGTCTTGGGCATGGATTTGTTCCATTAGACCACTAATAAAGCATCCTTGGAAAACATTATTAGAAATGTAGTTGGTTTAGAACACAAATTGCTCAAAATAAAATATATATTCTTCAACTATACCTAATTATTTAAGCTTCATAAAGTGACCCAAATGATATTAGGTTCAAAACATTCATAAATATTTTCTACAAATGGAATCCAAGTGATATAACCTATGTGTAAATTATTACACCATTGCTAACTTTGAAGACCTATGTTTAAAATACTAAAGGGGGGTGAGTCTGTATTTCTTTTACAATTGTTACTTTACCATTTTTAGATCACTTATAAATAGAACACAAAATGAACAATATAGAGTAAATATTTTATTAATTAGAAATAACGAGACTCCAATCCTGTTTTTTACAATAAATCAAGTACAATAATGTTTAGGGATCCAATCTTAGATGAATACACCAACCTTCAATCAACTAGGATCCGACCTGTATGGTGTTAAGCTCCAACTTGGTCTTTATGAGGCTACAACTTCTAGGGCTCCAACCCTATCTTCCACAAGGATCCGACCTTGTCTTTATGAGGCTTTAACCTCTAGGGCTACAACCCTCTTCACTAGCATAGACTCAAACCTGATCTTCTTGAGGAAACCTATCCTCTAAGGAACTAACCCTATCAATCTTATTCATCTCTTCAAAGTAGGTTGAATGGTTATTCAAAGTTTCCCAAAAACTTCTGTAATAACCCTTGACAATATCTTCAAATTAGCCTTCACATCAATGACAACTTTATGATTCTCAGAAGGTGTCTCCACAACTCTTCATGTCACCCAAACAAAATTCTTCAAGGTCACATCATGAGGGCTTCAATCATGTATCAAAGTCTCCAAGAATACCTCCAAGATCAGTGGCTCTAAAAGTCTTCAAAATGTTTTACCAATGGTTCAAGATCGAGTTCTACAAGTTCTTCAACAATTTTTTAATGCTTCCCAACAACTTGCACAAATATGTTTTCCAAGAGTCGTTAATAGCCTTCAAAGGTATTTTCAATGGTGCAAAGATTAGACAAAAAATCAACAAATGATATCATAGGTATCCAAAGCTTGTCTACACATACTCCAAACAAGGCTTCACTAATGTTCCAAAATATTATTCAAAAGACTTCAAGAATGCACATGAGGGTTGCTTCAAATTATGCTACAAGAGTACGCCAACAAGATGGTCTAAAGTCTGCCTCAAAGGTTTGCTCCAAGTATTATCTAAGTTATACACCAATTTTTTTTCAATAAGGTTATCAAGATCAACTACAATGTCTCCAAATTCTCCTCAAAAATATATCTCTAAATCTGATTCAAGGAAGGCTTCAACATTGTTCTTAGAAGAACCTTCAAGAGGTTTTCAACTCAACTCAAAACTTGGTTTTAGAAGCAACTTAAACATTCTTCAAACTTAGTTCAAAAATCAATTCCAAATTCTACTCCAAAGGATGCAAAATGGGTTGCTTCTTTTTTTTGTTGTCCTTGACCTAATTAGGGAACACTATAACTCCACTTTAGCCCTTTTTTTCACTGCCACATAAGCCTCTCTCCAGCTTCGGTTTACCACTTTCTTTCTTTTGTTTTCTTCCAACCTTCTCTAATCTGCCCAAGTCTCCTCCCAATCTTTGTTTAGGCATGTGGTACTCTTACAACAGTCACAAACAGCCCTCAACAGGCCTTTCAGCCTCCTGCAATAAGACAAGCCCCTATGGTTGCCTAAATATAGGCTTCCCACACAAGAAATATCAATAAATCAGGCCCAGAACTCCCTAATGTCATGCGGACTCCTTCTGCTACAATTCAGACCTGTAATGGAGAGACAAATCACCTAATAAAATAACCCCAATAATTCGTCCTTCTTTAAGCCTTGTCATTTTTTTGCTTTTTTAATTTCTGACATGAATCCTTCTTCTTATGCTTGACTGAAATTGGATGATGGAAATGAACAGATTGAACTTTTATTTATACATGTTTCCCTTTACAATGAAGAGACATGTCTTTTGAAGGGACACGTGAGTCTACATGTGTGCCTACTCATGTAGGCTTGCTAGATTTTTAAATTTTGACAATTTATTCAACTTTAAAAATTATTTTCTCTTCAACAATAGGGAGTTTGGGGGAAAGTAGATACTCATTGGAAAGATACAGATATCCTCTATAAGTTGATGTAGTCATTCCTTCAAGATATGTCCTCTAATGGTCACAATTTAATTATTTCTTCATTACATGCACTTTTTTCCATAACAACCCTATTAAGAAATTTCTTTTAAGGAATGAGGGAGTTAATTGAATTAGGGTTTTTCATGCATGGATTTAGGATTTCAATATATGTTTTTCAAGGTCTTGCTAGGGTTTCATAGGGTGTTCTTAGTACATCTTGTATCGAGGATTTTAAGCACCAACTAAATATCTTATGTGAATTAGGATAAGGGTATAGATGATTAGGGCACATGATTAGGCTTAGCAAGGTAGGGCTCCATCATATTAGGATAAGGGCTTCTTTGCACAAGTTATGGTTGCCATCATTTGGGATTCCATTGTGTTCAATTATTGTTTGGGCTTGCCAAATCATCATTTCTAGGGTTAGGGTTATCCAAGGTATGCTTCAACTAGCGCTAGGGTTTTGTCATCTTAAACAATGCACCCAAGTTTCCATCATATTGAAAACAATGACAACTTTATCCAATAATCTCCCCCTTTTTCATTGATGGCAATATTTTCGCCTTTTCAACATTCTCTCCCCCTTTGACATCAATGGAAAATGGTGTGTCTTGACAACGCCTTTTTCCATAAAGTTCTCCACATATCATGCTTCTTATTGTCATGTTGCTCCCCCTGTCATCATGCTTTCCTTCTTCTGGAAATTTGGTACAAGAGATATGTCTTAATTACATTCTTCATGTGATTAACCAACTCTCCTTGCCTACATAAACTCCTCTTGCTCTCCTTTCCTCTTATGGAACCCAAGAATGACAAAAAAAATTTGATCAAGTGGAAGGCATATTCAACAATGGTCTATCAGATGTATAGTGGAGAAAAAGTATCATGTTCTTCAATGGACTTGCTCCGCCTAATCTTTTCATGCCATATGAAAAGGAATGAAATAGATGATGTATTTTTGCAAAAGAGACCACTTGTTAAACTAGATTTTTTGCAAAATTTCTGAGCTAATTCATTAAGAGATATATCTATGTGCCTCATGATTATCCACGGGTGAATTTTCAAGGGTTTTCTAGGGCTCATCAAGGATGCATCTTTCAAGAATGGTCAAACAATCACAAGCTCCCCTTGATAGTATGCATTGCAAGAATCTCATCATCAAAACTTGGAATATCATATCTTCTAATGATGCATTCATCAAATCAACAACATGAGTTGACACCTTGAGTTTTCAAGACACTTCCCACATGGTATCCTTATGATTTAATTTTCTTCCTTCTCCAAACTTGTGTAACTCTCCTTTCATGTTTGGTTGTCATGGTTTTAGCTTGTTTAGGAACCCAAGTAAAGTTACAATCACAAGCCATATGACCAATATTATGACATTTAAAGCATTCCATGTTATTCATTAATGAGGAAGCATGACTTCTTTTTGCAAAGTTCTTTTAGGAGGTTGATGAGGACCATTATTTTTGTTCTTGTTGTAAGCCCTAAAATCCTTTTCCATGTGTCCAAAATTTGTAAAAGAGTAACAATAGCCAAAAAATATACTTTGGTACCTAGATGATGGAGCTTGCCTCTATGAACTTCTAAATTCATTCGATCTTGAGATCCTTTGATGATATCCATTGCCTCTTCCATTATTGACACCTTTTGTACACCTTCTTGGAGTACATGTTAGCTCCCTATAATACTAGTGATTCCCCCATTACTATTGTCATTGTAGCCCTTATTTTTATTGTTGTGCCTCTATGTCTCCATATTGTAATTATTGTGCCCCATAGAAGCCCACTATTGTTATTGTTGTGCTCTTATATTATTATTTTTATGACAGCTTTTATTATATTGTGACCCCTTAGACTCCTATATATAGAAAGGAGTTTTTGTCATTTGTATCATCCAAGAATTGTTCATTTGTGTATTGTAAAGGAGGTTTCCCCCTCAAAGAGGATGAATTCTAAGGCGTTGATCTTTCTTTTCTAGCTTTTTGTGAGCTTGTTTCACAACATTTGGTATCAGAGATTTGGATTCTAGGGTTTCACTACTCCAGAAGGTTCATAAGTGTGTTGAGAAGAAATTATTTTACATAGAATATGAAGAGGAGGAAGAAAAGGAACAAGAAACGTCAAAAGAAGAGGATGTACACAAGGAACAAACCCTAGAGAAAGAAGAAATGAATCTAACCATATCTTGTAATGCATTGGCCGGAATTACCACTCCCCAAACTATCAAGATAGAAGGACATATCAAGAAGAAAAAGGTTATAGTGTTGATTGATTCGGGCAGTACCCATAATTTTATTCATTGTAAGATAGCCAAGGAATTGAATTACTACTTATATCCAGCACCAGAGTGTCAAGTGATGGTTGCAAGTGGAGGAACCATAAATTGCTCTGGAAAGTTCCATAATATCAAGCTATTCATGGGATAATATATATTGAATGGCCCAATGCTTTCCATTCCAATGGGTGGTGTTGATGTTGTACTAAGATTCCAATGGCTACAATCCTTGGGTACAATAGCTTTTAATTTTCAAGAACTTTTCATGAAATTTTCTTCGGAAGGAAAGGAAGTTGAATTAAGAGGTATCATAGGGAAACCAGGAAATATAATCAGCTCTAATGGACTGAAAAGGCTTCTAAAGAAATAACAATGAGGTGTAATCGCACAATTATGTTCGCTAGAGGTTCCCACATCAAAATCCTATATTTCCTCATATCTCCAAAAAGTCTTGGACAATCATTCCAAGGTATTTAAGACTCCCAAAGGTCTCTCACCTATTTGTGATCATGATCATGCTATTCATTTGATTCCAGGAAGTGTTCCTCCAAACATCAGGCCTTATAGATATCCCTATGCCCAAAAGAGAGAAATTGAACGTATGGTTGTAGAAATGTTAGAGGCTGGTATAATTCAACCTAGTCAAATTTCTTTCTCTACTCTAGTAATATTGGTGCACAAGAAGGATGGATCATGGCACATGTGTCCCGATTATAGGGAGCTCAAAAATCTCACTATTAAAGATAAATTTTCCATTCCTGTCATTGATGAACTACTGGATGAATTGCATGGATCAATTTACTTCACCAAGTTGGATATTTGTTTAGGATATCATCAAATCAGAATGAAGATTGAAGAAATTCTAAAAACAACATTTAGAACTCATGAGGGTCATTATGAATTTTTGGTCATGTCTTTTGGCCTTACCAATGCACCTTCTACATTTCAAGGTTTGATGAATTCCATTTTCAAACCCTTAGAAAAT
>APFE030332350.1:31043-60317 GCA_000404065.3 Pinus taeda
TTATATGCAAAAAGCTCCAAATGTTTCTTTGGAGTACAAGAGGTGGAATATCTAGGTCATATTGTATCTCATGAAGGTTTTAAGGTAGACCCTAACAAAATTAAAGCAATTAAGGAATGGAAAATACCCACATCCATAAAGCATCTGTGAGGATTTCTCGAGTTGACAAGGTATTATTGCAAGTTTGTTAAGAATTATGGGAGAATAACTACACCTCTAACAACATTATTGAAGAAAGATTCATTTTTATGGACTCTAGAAGCAATGAAGGCCTTTAAACATCTTAAATAGGCAATGTACCAAGCATTGGTCTTAGCTATGCCGAACTTCAAAAAATCCTTTATTGTGGAATGTGATGCCTCACGAAATGGAATTGGTGCTGTTTTAATGCAAGAAGAAAGACCCATTGCTTTCGAAAGTCCTCCAATCAAAGGAAAGTATTTACTGCAAAGCTATTTATGAGAAGGAAATGTTGGCAATACTACATGCACTTAATAAATGGCGACCCTACCTAATTGGAAGGCACTTCAAGGTAAAAACGGATCATGATAGTCTTAAATACCTTTTAAAACAAAGATTATCTTTAGAAGAGCAGCAAAAATGGGTCACAAAGATGTTGGGTTATGACTTTTAAATCATATACAAAAAAGGGAAGCAAAATGTTGTGGCAGATGCACTGTCAAAAGTTACAACAAGATCCCAATACATCTAGTACATTGAGTTGGAAAAATGATTCGTTATGGTACAAAGATCGCTTATACCTATGTCAAAATTCCCAACTCAAAGAAAAAATTCTTATGGAATTGCATGCCTCTCCCTTAGGAGGGCACACAGGATTTTTAAAAACTTGCCACACGGTTAAGGACTTTTTTGGGATGGCCTTAAATATTATATTCAAAAGTTTGTGGCGGAATGTTTGGTTTTCCAACAAAATAAAGTTGAAACAATTAAGACCCTGGGTCTATTACAACCTTTATCCATTCCAAGTCAACGATGGGAGGAGGTTTCAATGGATTTCATCACAGGTTTACCCAAGTCCGAAGGAAAGAGTGTCATCATGGTGGTAGTTGACATACTTCCCAATTATGCACACTTTTGTGCATTATCTCTTCCATTTAAAGTCAGTACAGTTTCTACTGCATTTATGGAAACAATTAAAAAGCTACATGGAAACTCAAACATTATAATAAGTGACATAAATCCCATTTTCATTGGAAATTTTTGGACATAATTATTTTCTTGTATTGGTACTCAGTTAGCTCATAGATCATCTCATCATCCTCAATCTGATGGGAAAACTAAGATAGTAAATAAATGTTTGAAAGGATATCTTCATTGCTTTGTATCTGATAAACAGACACAATGGGTCAAATGGTTGCCTTTGGCTGAATGGTGATATAACACTTCCTTCCATACTACAGAAAAAATGACCCCATTTATGGCACTTTATGGATATCACCCACTCTCCATCACATCATATTTAAGAGAAAATTATGAGGTTCAAGTAGTGGAAGATTACATCAAGCATCAACAACAAGTTCTCCAACTCTTAAAGGATAACCTAACTTTGGCACAAAATAGAATGAAACAACATGCAGATCAACCTTGCAATGAAAGAAGTTTTGATATAGGCGACTAGGTATTTCTACGACTACAACCATATAAACAAATGTCCCTCAAGCAAGCTAAGAAGGATAATAAATTATCACCAAAGTATTATTATTCGTACAAGGTGTTGCAAAAGATTGGTATTATGGAATACAAATTGGATCTTCCTGCAGCTTCCCGAGTGCACACAGTGTTCCATGTTTCATGCTTAAATAAGGTTATTGGTGACAAGCTCCTAGTTCAAACAATATTTCTAGAACTTTATGAGGAAGGAAAAATCATATTGGAACCTGAAGCAATCACAGAAACAAGAACTCGATGGTTGTGAAATCAATCAATTTCAAAGTATCTTGTCAAGTGGAAGAACTTACCCACTGAAGATTCCACATGGGAGGATGAGAATTTTATATAGAAGCATCCGAAACTACTCAACATTGAGGATAACACTTTTTTGAATTCATGTTAGGTCCCTATAATATTAGTGATTCCCCCATTACTATTGTCACTGTAGCCCGTATTGTTATTGGTGTGCCTCTATTGTCCTAATATTTTTATTATTGTGCCCCATATAAGCCCACTATTGTTATTATTGTGCCCTTATATTATTATTTTTATGCCGGATTTGATTATATTGTGACCCCTTAGACTCCTATATATAGAAAGGAGGTTTTGTCTTTTATATCATCAAAGAATTTTTCATTTGTGTAATGTAAAGGAGGTTTCCCCTTTGAAGAGGCTGAATTCTAAGGCATTGATCTTTCTTTTCTATCTTTTTGTGAGATGGTTTCATAACATAGGGTTTCGTTTAAGGTTACCTTGATTAATCTCCTTGCTTTGCTGGAACTAGTGGCATCACCATTTCTTCCAAGCTTCTCCACATCCTTGTTGTTTGATGCATTAGGGCTTGCACAATTTCTTTTTGAGCATTAACCTGCATAACCAAGATTTGACTTATCAAGGGGGGATATTTGATGACTTAGGATGTTATCTAGGGTTTGAGAGCTCTTTAGACTCTTGTTCAGTTGATCAAATTATTTCCTTAGCATATCAATTTCTTCTTTCATCTTCTTGCGTTCTTCATCCTTCTTTGCTAGATGGTTTTCCATTTATTCCTTCATCCTTGTTGCTTCACATGTTTGGGCCTTGAGAGAGGTGACATATGATTTTAATTTATGTATTAATTTTTTTCTTCAAGTTGGTATGCCATGGAATTTCTTTATTTTTCTGCTTCACCTACTTGTCCTTCCAACAGGGCCAAAACTTCCATCACCTTTTCAACTCCTTGTGCTTATATCTTCGCTTCTTCCAGCTAATATTTAAGGGAGGATACCTCTTTCTTGTATTGACCAAATTTTTCTTCAAGTTTGTTCAATTCCTTGTGTCTTTGTTCAAATGGACTTGACAAAATGTCTTACCTTTTCTTTGCTTTGTCTAATTGATTTGTTATGGATATGACTTCTTCATGATGTCTTTTCTGTTTTGATTCAATACCTCCTTAATATTGGTGAGCTCCTTATCTCTTTCTTGTAATTGAAGCTTGAAAAGGTCAACTTCATTCCTTTTCTTGTCAAGGTCATGGTCACCATCTTGCGGTTGCTTCTTGAGCTCATCAGTTTCCTTTTTCAAATTTATTATCTCTTCTACGGAAGCTACAAGTTTTTCCTTTAGATCTTCTTTGAGGTTTTCTTCATTTTCTTCATCTTCTAGGTCTTCCTAGCTCTTGGTGTCTTCAACTCTTCTTTCAGCTATCTTTTCTAGTTTTGGATCATCCTTGTTCTCTTGACTTTCATCATTTGAGGTTATGAGAAAATGTCTTATTAGAAATTCAGAAAGACATAAATATTTTCTTATTATTGATAATTACTTGTGATGTTTGTTATTATTACAATTATTTATATATTATTTCCTTTATTTCATCAATAAATTACCAAAGAAACATCACATAAAATAATAGACACCATATATAGGCACTATGCCGAGGCAAAAGCCCCCTCAAGGGGAAATCCAAGTCAAGATAATTCTTCCTTTCAATAGTATTCTTTGAGACTCTTCACCCTAAAATAAGACCAAACCATCCCTCCACACCAAGTCAACCTCCCAAAATTTTGACCTATTTCCAATAACTTTGACTAGGTAGAAAACTATGGCAACAATGAAACTTGGAAGACATTGATCTCCAAATCCAAGACACGAATCAGAGAGAGAGAGATGCAAAAATTTCAATTTTCCTTGCTTCTTTATACTTCCCAAACTCGCATTCACTTTAGCTTCCCGGAAATAGACTGTGCACATTTTCCCATCTACAAGAGAACTTCGCACTTCTTCCCTGCAACAAGATATTTTTGCACTTCTTCCCAGCTACAAGAGAATTCGAAATTGTGATAGAATAATGTTGGGTTGTGTTATATTCTTTCCATAACTAGCACGCATAGTTAACCGAGGGGTTAGAGGGGCCAAGGAACCCCCCCTTCATTGTGCCAATTGCGTAGTGAGGGGGTCACAAGGAGTTTGAGGGGGGATTTTCCCCCCTCTACAAGGTCTGGGGCAGCGTCCCAAGGAATTTTTTTTTTTTTTTTGGACTCTTGCTATGGGGTAAAATGCACGGTGTATAAAGAATTAAAACTGCCCTCAAAGGCCTTCTCAGGACCTACGACACATGTTCATCTATCAAATATAAGTAAACAAAGTATGGAAAGAGGATTACCTCAAGTCTCCTTCTAGATTTGTTTGGAGATCACTATGCAACCAAGAAGAAATCCCTCAAAGCCAACTCCAAATCAATTCCTGCACAAAGGAAAGGCAAACACAATAATAGCATAAAATCTTGAAAACTAATATAAGAATGCACAATGAACATCTATTATCATACAACTAAACCACTCATCTAAACAAGTATCGAAATGAACAACTCAATGAACAATGTCACCGACACTATGGAGTAGGGAACACAACTGCAGTTCTATATTAATAATGGAAGAGTGGTTACAACCATTCATTGTATCAGTCTTCCCTTGCCCCTTCTTCTTCTCTCTCTATCTCTCTTTCAGCTCACTTCTTCAACTGTATGACAGTTCACAATAGCTTAGTGGGCTATCCTTTCAAATGCTCTGACCTCTTTCACAATAACCCTCACCTTGATTATATAGCAATCGAGTTAGGTTTTCCAAACTCCTCCTAGAGTTCACTAGGGAAAAAGCAATGAACTTGATCCACTTTTCAGCTCTTTCTCATTTTCCTTCTTTTCTTAGATTAGAAATCCTCCAAACATCTTGATTTTGGATGTTTCCTTGCTTTTCTTGAGCAAATTTAGGGATAAATATCTAGATATTTGTGAGTCAATTCATCGGCTTGACCCATTGAACATCCCTTAGTTTCACTAACACTACCGCCTCACTAGTAACATGAGTTAGTGGGGTCACTAACACTCCCTTAGGCTTGGTATCAAGCTTTATAAATCAGTTTTTCAATGTGCAATCAGCATTAGTGTGGAATCAAGGCCTACAATTGTGGTCTTTGCTTCAGTCATCATGTCTTTCATCTTTGAGTTGATAAGGAGGCCATTTTGTTGTATAACAAATTCCCCATAAAATATGAGATCAGAGGTAGAGACGATGGCCAAAATAATTTACTAAAACTGTAATTTTTCTTGTCAAAATTTGTAGAGAGAGAGAGAAGCTTCGGGCGGCAAGGAAAACCCGATACAACACATATACATAAAACTGCTAAAATCATGTCCTGAGTTGGGAATTCCCATGCTCAGTAGCTATGTTAGAGTAATTTTCTCCAAAGAGATATAACAAGGTTGGCCACTAATAAGAACAATGTGGATCTAGTGTCATAATAGAATCATCCTAAAACAATTGTCTCCAAAAAACAATATCCGTAGCTTGGGAGAGGAAACAAGGTTGAATGATGCAAGCCTCTACCCAACTTCACTGAATAGTATAGATCGATACATGTGAAAAATATGTGTTGATGTTGAACATGCATGAAATCATCTGATTACTAGTCAATAATGGACACCGTTAATAGATGCAAGGAAGGCCATCAAAAATGGTGATGGTCTCCAAGATGCACAGTACAAACTAGCGAGAGTAAAAGATTTCTTTGTCATCGAACACTCGTAGAATCACTTAACCAGGAGCCAATAATGAGAACCCCTGATCAAACACAAGGTAACCTACCACTAATATCTACAAGTAACAAGGCATTGAATGTGTTTTTGGGTTACTTTCCTAGATATAATGTTGAAGTTGATAGGAAGAAACCTGTCGAAAGGTAGGCGATGATGTGTCCTACATCAATCGACACGAAATGGGACAAGAATGATTTTGTTTTTTGAGGAATCTTTTAAGCATTTGGGTCTAAACAATGGAGGGCATGATTAAAGGATATGTTTGATTAGTTGATGGAGGAAACAAATGGGTAACCCTTGAACAATAGAAGGCACATCAACAGTTTTAACCAAATAGCACTAGAATCATGAACACTACAAAGTGTTAGGATACAGAGACACAATTACATCAAGGTTTATAGGCTAAAACTCATAGAATGGTAGGGTTCATATTGAGAGGCCATCAAAAGGAAGGTTTATCCGAGGGAGTGCCATGTTCAAGGGAATGACTGTTGCCAAACCATGCTTTCTAATACGGAATATAGTTCTATTGTCCACTTTCCCCGTTTGATTAATTTAATGAGTCCAAATGGGTAAACTCATTGATCTTTTAATGTTTAAAGAATCTGAAAAGGATCGCAAAAAGAATGACTATTTTCCCTATCTAATTGTTTAATGAGTCCAGATAGGCAAACTCGTCGATCTTTTCATGTTTTAAGAGTCTGAAAAGTATCGTAAAAAGAATGACTCTATATCTTATCTGTGTAATTTAAGGAGTCCAAACTAGACAACTCAGTGGTCTTTTCATTTCTAGAGAGTCTGAAAAGATCATAAAGAGAGACTCCATGGTGGTCCCTTTGTCATAGTTGTTAACCGGGTGCAACAAAAGGTTAATAGTATACCCGGATCGGTTATTTTTCCGTAAGTTAATCTATTGAACCCAGATAAAGAGAAACCTATTTTCAATAGATGTCGACCTCATTTTGTTACGAGTACGAGGCGACGGACTAAAATCGTTTTTCGTCGTGAATTTTTGATGAGTCACACGACCACAAACTCAATACCTTCATCAAAAAATTTTAATGAGTCAAATGAAGAAAACACAGGGTATATTTTTCAGTTTAGTGAGCGATAAAAAGAGGGAAAAGAATGACTCATCCCTTCTTCATAGTTTTACGATCTCGAAGGAGGGGAAAAACTCAGGGATTTTTCGATTTAAGAGCGAGAAATGGTCCCAAAAAAGAAAGTGCTCTAGCTGCTGTTGTATATTTTTAACGAGCCCGGTAACAAAAAATCGAGATTTTTCAGTTTAACGAGCGAGAAAAGTACCTAAAAGAATGCTCGAGTCATCTTCATCAAGTTTAACGAGTAGAAATACTAAGCTCAGGATTTTTCCAGTTTAAAGAGCAAGAAAAAAGCACCTAAAAAGAATGTCATTTGGTCTTTTTCAGTTTATGAGCTGGAAAAAAGAGCATGGATTTAACGAGCGCAACAATGAAAACTCGGAGATGTTTCCATTTTTTAAAGAGTAATAAAATATCACAAAAAGTGCTCTATTGAGAATTGCATGCAGCTTTTACTACTTTTCATTCCTGAAAGTACTTTAATCAAAAGCGGTAAAAAGTAAAAAAAATAAAGGTAGCAATTCCTATCATATGGGTTTATGCATGATAAAAAATCATGGAGAATGGACTACTTCCTCTTTAATGATGTTCAGAAAATCATATCTCCAAAACTATATAAGGAGATGCTTGGAGCTTTCACATGCATCATTTTCACTATTTTGAATTTTGTAAGAGCATTCCAGAGCTAAAGAGGAGAAAATTTTCCGCAAACCATTGCTGGAGATCCGGAAGACCATTCGACGTGTCGTCAGTCCCAGGCGAAAGCTAAAAACTTGCTTTATGCATTACTTGACCTTTCTTGATAGTTTTATGGGTGGAATTTTGAAGATCTAAGGTGCCTTGAAGCCTTATTTGTGCACTAACGCCTTCCAAATGGTTAGTACGGAGCGTTAAACGCTCTGTAAAAACCACTGGAGGGCGTTAATCCTCCCTGTGAATCTCTACGTGTGGAGTTAGAGCTAAAGGGTGCAGTTAATACCCTCATGTATGGATTCCTTAGGTGATTTTTCCCCATTTTAATTGGTTTTAGGGTTATTTTGTGCAAGTTTCAAGTCGAAATGACTCACCTATGGAGAGAATAGGCCCATGATAATGAGGAATTACTGATGTGAAATTATCCAACATGCATACTTGCATTGCGCTACTGCGGTTTACTGAGGTATGCAAAGCCAGAGCTAATGAAAGGGCAAGAGGATTTACTGAGATGGATTATCCAGCGCTGGGATGAACACGAGCAAGTGTTCAGGATTGGAGATCTAGTGTTGGCTATTGACTGGGATGACATATATTTTTTGATTGGTTTGTCGTGCTGTGGGGCACAGGAAAACCTCACCGGTGGCAGGCTAGATCCATGATCTACCTCAGAGCTGGTACAAACTTACTGCATCCGTGAAAGTGGACTAGTTAGCAACAAAGTCCCCATAGAGAGGATAAGATCACAGTCTATGAGGGTAGTTTTATGGTTGATTGTGCGGTTGGTCAGGTCAAAGAGTCCCCACATTGCAACAAAGGCCCAATTATTTCTTGTGTTTGACTGTGTCAAGCCCCAGATATTCAATTAGTGTGAAGCTGTGCTTCACCAGTTGAAGGCAAAATTAACAGCATGCAAGACCCGTACCCAACACAGTTTTGGGTATGGTACTATCATAGTCTCATTTTTCCTTGAGAGGGTACCTATCATGTGCCCACGGATGAGCTTAGGTCCACTTATTCCGAGGGAGCCAAGGCAGGGTCGCTAGTCATCACTCGATCCTCACACAGGAGGAGGACCGTTTCGGCATTTCTTCGATGAAGACTTCTTCCAGTGGCTTCGTAGCCAGATTGTGACTATTGATGACTATGCTTATGAAGGCATGGACTTCACCGGTGACCCAGAATTGATGCTACCAATTGGGACCAACTGGGGTCCTCAAGGTGAGAATAAATTTGACAGTACGTTAAGTGTTTTTTAGCTTTTAAATGTTTATGTAATGTTTTTATAGGCGAAATAAGTACTGACATGAAAATTTTATGCTTAACACAGATGTGGTGCCATTACGACCTGCAGGCAAACCTCGCCATGTGCGACGAGGCGGCCAACTACTTGCTGGAGGGGGCGATGCCAACAGTCTCCGCGAGGTTCTAAGGAACTTGGAAGGTTTGACCATGGGTGTCCCCTCTCTTCCTATGAGGGATATTCCTGCTCATATGCAGCGACACACAGTTGGTGTACCTGAGCAGTTTCTGGTTCCTCTTCGGAGGGTAGCTAGAGCAGTTTTAGTATTTTTGGAGTAATAGGCTCTTTTTAGTAGTTGTTTTGTTGTAGCCACATGAGTATTTGTAGCTAGGCTTTTATAACCATTTTGTACTTAAAACATCCAAGTTTTGGAATATTTTGATGTAAAATACTAGATGATGATATCTATATATATATATATAATATATATATATATATATATATATATATATATACAGACATTTTGGTATTTTGGTGGTGTAAATGTGTTTTTTAAATGTTTTTGTAACAAATTTTTAACTTAGTAAATGTTTTACTTTTCATGCATGCTTCTATAAAGAATGAGACAAGTGCCAATCTAATACATAGTTAGTTAATGAATTAGCCACTGTATTTAATTATCGAGGAACATGTTCATATGTGATTATTTCAAATCGACGTTCCAGGAGCGCACCCTTAGATAATGATGCAACAAGGTTGGATTAGGAATGTGATAATGGTTAGTTAATTGCATAACAGCTAGCTGGGAGTCTAACCTGACCACCAGATTGGAGATGTACCTTTATGATGCTTCTGCGAGAAGTGAAACAATGGACATGTACTCGACAATATTGTTGGTGTTAGTACCAAGAAAGACCCCCCTTGGAGCAAAATAGTTCCGACTCAGGTGTGTAAATGACCCAAGCAACTGATGCAATGTGTTGTGTGTGACAACTCGCACCATATGTGTATCCTACATATGCTAAAGGTAACGACGACATCTGCATTGTGAGAAGGATGCATGAGAAAAGTACTCCAATAGATAACAAGACAATCCAATCACACCAAAAAAGAAAAGCAAAACTTATGAATACATAAAATTACAAAGCATATGCCCAGTGCGATACTAGGTATAATACTTTTTCAGATAGAGCCCATATGTGGGCTCCTTAAGCGAGACTCCTTCCTGGTCTTGCAGTTCATATGCCCCTATGGGGAGGACTTTCATTATGACATAGGGACCTAGTCTTTTGGGTTGAAGCATGCATGCCTCCAAGAGGTCATATTTTGGATGATACAGCAACACAAGGTCGCCCTCTTGGTAAGGAGGAAACTTAACCTCTTTTGCAAATCGAGATTGTACCTGGTGCTTGTGAGCCTCAAGTGCCAAGTTGGCATCTCGATAGGTTTTATCCATTTTTTTAAGGTATAGTAAGCGTTCTTCTTCAGCCGTAGTGTCGGGCATGGATCCAATGACTATTTCTAGGGAAGGGATCGACTACCCATTTTTCTTTGCTTCATCGTAAAGTTGGATCTCATGCATGACAAACAATGGATTAAAGTCAAGAATTTCCTCGTGAGACCAAACAAATTCATCATGGAATTCATCATATAGGCAGGTGGAGCTCGCAATTTCCTCAGGACTGCAATCTGCTCACAGCTGGATGTTTTCCATCATGCTTGTCATGACCGAAATATCTATGGGAAATGTTCTGGAAGTGTCGCCCATGTTTCCTTTCGCATCCAAAGTTTGGATGATCTCGTATGGTGAGGAAACAATTGCTGGTATGTCAAGGGACAGGATTTGAAAAGGCATCATGTTCAAATCATATATCAAGACACAATGGTGCCAATCCTCCCAATGTTGCTCTCCAAAACTCATGATTTCATGAACAACTTCATCCGTAGGAAGGATTTGATTGAATGGATCTAAAGGAGGAGTGGTTATGGGAAGGGCGATGGTGCCGTCGGTTGTAACCAACATGACCAGAGATGTGGATTGAATGGCTTGGTGGGCCAATTCAGCTGGTGACAGTGGCATTTGGTCTCTGAATGTGTCAAGGTCTAAAGGAGCCGACAAGATTCATGGATCGGTTAGTTCATGAGGAATAGATGAAAGCATGTTGACCATTTATGAAACCTTGGGTGGCTGAAGAGGAAAAAAACCCATGAGGGAAGAAGCCTTTGGTAGACCAGTACCTAAACTGACATAAGAATCAGTTCCACCTCCTACTAGGGGTACGAAGCCACTTGGTAATGGTGAATAATTGGGGGTACAAAAAGAAAACTGATCTACTGTAACTACCTTTCTATCCAATGGAAATAGGAAGATGCGAAAGACAGTAGATACGGTGACCGTCATGGCATATATCCAATCATGACCGAACAAGAGATTATAGTCGAGTTTTTTTCCACAACTTCTATGTCCACCATTATGGTTTTCCCATACAAAGTGATGGGGAAACTGGCTAGGTACCCTTTTGGGATAAAGGTGTGCCCATCAAAAACTTTCAGGGAGTTCGACAGTGGGGTTAGGGTTGGAGAACCCAAGGCGAGTCAACATGAAGCTGACATGATGTAGGTAGAATCACCTTCGTCGATGACAGTTTTGTGTATACCTTTACCTTTCGAAGTGATATGCACCTAGAATGCAAGCTGATGAGAAAGGGGAGGTTTACACTTGTCCATGTCGGAAATAGCAAGCATGGAATCCATTGGGTCAATACCTCTAATAGCTGAAAGCAAAGCTTTCCGTTGTGTTGGGCATGTTTGTAATACTTCAAGCGTCGACATAGTCGATGGTGCTTATGCCAAATCCTCTACGATGTTGTAGCATTGGGTAGCATGTGCAGATGTATTGTGCGTTGTGCATCAAGGTGCCTCTTTTGGGTGTCTAATTACAAAGTCCTCAACTGGCCTTTCGATATGCAAATCATTGGGCGATGATGGGTTTTGACCTGAGGATGGTTCTACTACCAGAGTGATAGGAGCTCCATAAGATTTAGCTCTTGTGGCGAGTTCTAATGTTTCAAATGTGTAAATGGTAGAAGATCCTTCACCAACCGAAGGATGTTGCAAACCATAATTTTCGCCTTGCAGGGGTTATGGTTGGTTGGTAATAATATTTTGCTGTTGTTGAGTAGGAAAAGGATTTCTAAGGACAACAGGTGCCTTACCAAGATCCCTTTTAGCAAGGTAGTCTGTGCATTCCTAAAGCCGTGGAAAAAGCCAAGTCATGTGGTCTTCAGCACAAAGTTTACATGGATATCTGGTGGGTTTATCCTTTTCCTCATTAGTAGGCATAGTGGCCTTTTGTTTTGGGTTGGGCTGCTTCGGTGACTACTCTTTAGGAGGAGTAGTATTTTTCTTATTCTTCTTGTTCTTTCCACTAGATTTTTGCGTAGACTGCATAGAGTTTATCACAGTGGCAAGAAGAGCAATCGTATTGGTAGAGGGGTCAATTGCCAACTTGGCAATGGAACCATTGAGTTGTTTTACAACAGCCCTAGAGGTTGCACCGAAAATCCCATTGGCATGCAATCCAGGGTGCTGAGTGGCAGAAGCATTGGGGTTCCCAGGAGCATTAGGGATTGGTGGGCTCCAGTATTGCAGCAATAATGCTGCAACTCCTGGGACTCCCTTCTTTACTTTTATCAACTCGGTAGTTCGTAACAAACTTGGAAGCGACGATGCTGTATGCACAATTATTAGCTCTTGTCGTAGCTGTCACTTGGTCAGCTGGCACAAGTCCGCTAGGAGCTTCAGCCAACTTCTATGAGCTCTTATAAGAATCTTTTTAATTGATGGATGAAAGCTAACTTGAAGAAAGCTAATCTATTTGTGAAAAGAGATTGGAAAACTGAAGGAAAGCGCAAACCTTAGAAAACCCTAATTCTACCAACTAGTCCTACTTATGCAAAGATGAGAATGCAAACTACTGAAAGAGATGCCATTACTTCTATGAAGGTAAAATACATGTGTCTAGACTACCTCTATCCTAAGAAAACATCTTTTTGTATTTTTGATTAAGTTGTCAGTTTCATCATGCATATGCTTTCACTATTCTTTATTGTGCAGAGGTGGATCAAGGAGGAGAAATTCTTGGAAAAGGTTGGGAAGGTTCAGAGAAGGTCTAAGGAGTCCCTAACACCCTTCCAGAGAGTTTCACAAAGTTTGGCTATCAAGAAACCTCATTTGTCATAAAGAGTGCTAGACTCTGAATATATCAGATCTAAGTGCTGGGCACGACGTATGGATTGGTCTTCTGTGACCGCACCACCTAGAGTGACATCTCTAGCAATTTGCGGGAGTAAGGACTTGCAAAACCAGTTCGTTAAGAGAAAGTCTGGGATGGGAGCTTTTAACAAACTTTGCTTATGTCTCCATTCATGAATATGATTGGAGATGTGGGTGGTCGTATCCTGACAAAATGAAGTGAGGAGCTCTATCCCAGTCTCATAGCGAATTGGTAACTAGAAGTGCTTTAGGAATTCCATCACTAATGTGTCAAAAGTGTTTATTGACGTGCGTGGTGACTCAATATACCATTTCGCTGCATTTCCAGTGAGGGTGCGGGGAAAAAGACATAACCGGACACTATCATCCACCATAGAGTTTGAAACACACTAGAGATGCCCGGATCCTCCCCTTGTTTTCCATCGAACTTTAGGATGTCCATTGGTATTTTATGCGAGATTGGCGGCCATTGTAAGTTGTGATAGATAGGGTCATTTGTCAACTTGTATAAGTCGGGTATATCCAACGTTGCCAAGAAAGGCAGAGAGTTAGGTGTCCCCGACTTGGACCATGGTGATGACGGATGACTTGAGGAGCTTTGCACTCCTCCCATCATTTGGTTCCCCATAGTGTACATGGGTTGCATGGTGTAGCAGTTGCTTTGCGATGTGGTGTTGTAGAGTGGATTTCCATGAGGATTTTGATACTGGGATATGAAATTACCCCCAGTATAAGCAGAGCCCCCTTGACTCATTTGAGTATGTCAGTAGGGTACCCACATGGACTGGTTGGGAACACCTTGTGGATTCCCGCCTGACATGAAACTGACCATTTGGCCTTGATTGACAGAGGGGAAACTCATGTCAATTAGCGACTAACCATACATGCCTGAGAATGGAGGGGGAACTATTACATTCCCTATCGACAAGTGCACATTGGGAACCCCCTAGGTATTTGAGTCTGGGGGTTTGAAATGTATATTGGCGGCTGACCATATTGTTGGTAAATGGGAACCGCATCCATAGTGCCACATTGAGTGTTATAAGGAGCACTATATGTGGCACTTGTCGAAGGTATGTAGTGTGGCACCATAGGGGTGGAACCTGGCATCTGCTGGGTTCCACTCATAGAGGATGTCGTGTGAGTGGTTGTACTTGGGACAAATGGGATAGCAGGATTCACCATTACCGGTGTTATGGAGGCTGTCGACTGGGAGAGTGGTGAAGGACCAAAAGTTTCCCTAAAGTTCCACAACCCATCAGTTGTCGATTGGATAGATGGAAATGTTCCAACTACCCAAGCAGGAAGTACTGGTGCCACTAGAATCAAGAGTGGGTCCAACTGACTTGTGAGCGGAGGGTTAAAATGAGGAAGAAATCCTTCCTTGAAGAATTCCTCTGGAAAACTTGAATCGTCAGTTGTCCAAACAGATCCCGTGTGAGATCTGGGAGACTGATTTCCCGAAGATGGGGAATTCGGTTCACTGGAGCTCGGTGGATCGTCCACAATGAGTGGAGGAAGTCCTAACAATCGTCTAGAGTGATGACGAGGGCCAAATGTAGCCATGGTGACTGTTAATTTTATCAATAAATTTTATCGTGATGTTCGTTAAAGTCTCAAAATGATAACACTCGGGTACGTAATATAAAAAATACACTAAGTCTATCAATCAACGGACAAAGGGAAAATACCTCATCTGATAAGCACCAATCACTGGAGATGAGACCCGGTATCTCAATGAATAACAAAGAAGGATGGCCAGATGTATAGTTATGGTTACTTTAGAGCTTCGCTCGAACCTCAAATTGAGGGACCAAGTACTCTTGTGAAGATGAGCACCCTCCCAAAAACTTAAGACAAAGTAGGTCCATCTGTGTTAGGTACCAGGACAGCCTGTCCCAATCACCTTGTGTAAGTCCCTATAATTTTGGCCACTAGAGATACCTCAGATCACACACATCACTGGGAGGGACATAGTCGTAGATAGAAGGCTATATGGGCAGGATACTTGAGTCCCCAACTCAGTTCCAAAATCCCCGAAGGGACCCCGAGTACACAAAATGCCCAAAGGATTTGTAAGAGAAGGTGGGCTACCTTCAATTACAGTCCGATGTTGTCTTGTATTTTGCTCCATTGTTAGTGGAGTGGTCTTGGTAAGATGAGTGCAGAAGGAATTTTTCGCTCATTAACGACACTAGCTTTGGTTTTCAACCTTGGGCAGTTCACTCACATGCTTATCCCAAGATCCTAGCCTAGCTAATTTTGGTTTTCTCAAAGAGTAACTGATTTATTTTAATGTAAATTTTATGTGTACTTGATTATTTGTCTTCAATAGGGGTGTTGGTGTATGAAATATGGTGAGACTCTTGACTCAATAAATCATGCCGAAACAATTCTTTGAAAAAAAAAAATCAATTTGATGCCAACAAGCCTTATTCTACATATTCATATTTTTCACATATTCATAGTTTTGTCTGTGCATCTATAGTCTTTCAACACATGCATAACCAAAAGATTATTTTCCAATATTTCCTAAAAACTATTGAAAACCAAAATGAAGCAACTCACAACTATTTAAACAGAAGGATGAGTACAAAATATCAGTCTTTCTTTCAGAAAAAATGTTTTTTAAGAGAGAAAAACCAAAACGTTTTCCTAAAAATAAATTTCTAGGACACCAATTTTGCTGACATAATATAGTTACAGATCTTGTTTCAGCCCATGAGAATATTTTCCATCCCTTTTGGTCCATAGATACTACTAGAAATGAAGATAAAGGAAGACTAACATTCTGTAACAGTGGTTACAAAGAGTTAGTGGGGTCACTAACGCTCCCTGTACACAGGCACAGTGTTTTATAAAGCTCTGTGTAGCCTGGTAACCTGTGTTAGTGTGGGAAATCTTGCACAATAAGGGTTTCCAAGATCAGATTTTGAGATGAATGTATACTAGTAGGATGCAACAAGATATTTGGTGGATCAAAAAAAGGATTACTGAAGAATAGGGAGCTCATAGAAGGAATAGAGAACAGAGAAGAGTCTGGGTAAAATGGGAACTAGATGTATAGTCCCCAACGGAGTCGCCAATTCTACCATGGGGTAAAATGCACGGTGTATGGAGAATGAACACTACCCTCAAAGGCCTTCTCGGTACCTTCGATAGACTGTAAGATTATCTGCAGAAGCTACCAAGTTATACACATGTTCATCTATCAAATATAAGTTAACAAAGTATGTAAAGAGGATTACCTCAAGTCTCCTTCTAGATTTGTTTGGAGATCGCTATGCAACCAAGAAGAACTCCCTCAAAGCCGACTCCAAATCAATTCTTGCACAAAGGAAAAGCAAACACAATCACAACATACAATCTTGAAAACTAATACAAGAATGCACAATGAACATCTATTAGGATACAACTAAACCACTCATCTAAACAAGTATCGAAATGAACAACTCAATGACCAATGTTACCGACACTATGGAGTAGGGAACACAACTGCATTTTTGTATTAATAATGGAAGAGGGATTATAACCATCCGTTGTATCAGTCTTCCCTTTCCCCTTCTTCTTCTTCTCTCTCTCTCTCTCTTTTAGCTCACTTCTTCAAGTGTATGATAGTTCACAACAGCTTAGTGGGCTATCCTTTCAAATGCTCTGACCTCTTTCACAATAACCCTCACACTGCTTATATAGCAATCGAGTTAGGGTTGCCAAGCTCCTCCTAGAGTTCACTAGGGAAAAAGCAATGAACTTGCTCCACTTTTCAGCTCTTTCCCATTTGCCTTCTTTTCTTAGATTAGAAATCCTCCAAATATCTTGATTTTGGATGTTTCTTTGCTTTTCTTGATCAAATTTAGGGATAAAAATCTAGCTATTTGTGAGTCAATTCATTGGCTTGACCCATTGAACCTCTCTTAGTTTCACTAACGCTGCCCCTTCACTAGTAACATGAGTTAGTGGGGTCACTAACACTCCCTTAGGCTTGGTAACAAGCTTTATAAAGCAGGTTTTTAGTATGCAACCAACGTTAGTGTGGAATCAAGGCCTGCAATTGTGGTATTTGCTTCAGTCATCATGTCTTTCATCTCTAAGATGATGAGGAGGTCGTTTTGTTGTATAACAACCCTACATTAGGCGGCCAGACCTCCCCATGGTTTTGTGCATGGTTTTCACACATGGTTTTGGGCGCGATGGTTTTTGGTCCACGGTATTGGATGCTTTGGCATGTATATATATGTATTGTAACATTGAAAGGAACATAATGAAAAATCAAGCTAGTAGTCCTGGTTTTGGGATCCAGGGGAAAATCTTTGTGTATGTGTTTTATGCATTATGCTCTCGCATTGTTTATTTTCTATGTTTTAGAATTTGTATGCAGGTAATTTTTGTATGGGGTTAAAACCTACAATGATTCTCCAAATGAATTTGATGAGCTTCCTTTTATAGACATCTTGTGGGGTCGAATAGGGTCTTTAAGCCGACTTGATCTTCTTCTAGGCCGACATGGTGTGGAGGTTACATAATTCATATCTGACTCAATTCTTAACCTTTTTACATGACTCAAACCCCCAAGAAGGGTCTTGTTAAATGTACAAAAGCTCTATAGACTTAGAATAAATCCTAGAAGTCCTCAATAGGGACTTTTACCTAAAACATGGGGACCCAAGAATGAAACCCATGCTTTAATATGTCACAGTATTTGATCTGAAATGGAGCATATTAGTAATGTTATGCTAATTCCCCAATCAGAATAACCCAATATGCTTATCATTTTCTTATCAAGTGCTTAACGATTCACCATGTTTGCTTAATTAACTGATTCCCATGAGAGTTTCTTTTGCAAATGTTATGAAAAATTTCATATAAAATAGATGCTAGACAACAACAAAATAACAACAAATAACATCAAATACAACACACAACATAGAGATTTGATGAGGAGTTCACCCCTCCTGGGCTACATCTCCTTGGTCTAGCTTCCAATGATTGGGCCTCTCTATTATGCTCAAAATTACAACAAAGGTGTGTTTACCATGCTCAAATGCCTTTGAAACCTCTCTCCATGAGTTTAGAATACTAAAAAATGGCTATCTAGCCTCTTTTTGCATCCCATTTGGATAAGAACTAAAGAAGTTATGACTTCTCCCAATTCTCCCATTATTTGTTCAACAAAATGCTCCAAAAAACCACATTTTTGCTCCAAAATCCACTAACCGAGCGAGATTTTTCTGTGCCGTGGGCCATAACCTGTTGGTCAGATCGTAAATCGCAATTGGCAATGTCTGGCGGTAATAAACTTGGGGCTTGTTCTTAGTGTGATTGCGAAATGTGATTGCGGTTTATCACATCGCTACCTGGGCCGATATCGCATCACAATGTCTGGGGGCGATTCTTATTGCCACTGCGATTGTGATACGCGATCACATCACATCACTACTCCCAACCTTGTCAAGGCCGATTACCTTAACTCTTCCTTGCCTGTAATTGTGATATGCGATATCACAAATTGCAATCGACATTGCTTGGGGGCCGAATCTTAACTCGATCCACCTATTTCCTGCGATATACAATATGTGAGGGACAATGGTGGCCTACCACTTGGTGCCTCCTCATTCACTGAAGAGTTTTTCCATGTCATCCAAGCTTGCCATGTAGACAAGTCAAATTTGAACTTTGACTTGTTCTAACTTCTACATACAAACTCGAATTTGAGTGTCGTTTACATTGTTGGGTTCACAATGACAAGCTCTTTGATTTGAAGCTAAACTTATCAAGATTCTGACACTTTGATTTTTTAGCATAATTTTGAGCACCTGAACACTCCTCCCCACTACAATCCTTTTGGACCCCAAAAGGATCACTTTTAGTTATTGAACAGATGAGGGTATTGTTCCCTCACCTTCCCCTCTTCAATCCATTTAGCCTTTGATGGATTTTTTCCTTTGAGACCCACTCAAAGATAATCAAGATTTCCCCTCTTTGATGACCTCATTCTTCTGTTAATTATGGTGTCTTGCTGAAGCTCATCAAGAAATTCTGGGGAAAAATCTTCAATTGATGGAATCCGTACACTTTCTCCTCGATCTTCAATCAAAGGAGGCTCATACAATCCCAAATTTTCAAAATTAACAACGGCATAAATTTGCATATATGAAGGAAAATCAAGCTTACCAATCTTTTTTAGAATTTTAAATGGACCATAATAGATTTCTTTCAGCATTTTACCTTCACCTTGAAGCCTTTCCTTGCTAATGTAGAGCTAAACTTCATCACCTATTTGAAATTGATGATCCACACAATGCTTATCATGCCTTGCCTTATACTTACCTTGACTCTTTTCTAATTGTTCTTGAATGAATCAACTGAACTTGCTCAATGAATTTCTTTGCTATGTCTATGTTGCTATGTCCTTCTATAACTACATCTTTCTCAAATATCAAATCCAAAGGCGATTTAGGCAAATAACCAAGACATGCCTCAAAAGGAGAAGTTATAGTAGAATATTGTTTTGCTCGGTTGTAAGCATGTTGAATATAATGCAATTGTTCATCCCAAAACTTAGGATGTTTGCTACAATATCCTCTTAGAAAATGAATAATTGTCCTATTAACCACTTCAGTTTGACCATATGTTTGCAGATGGAAGCCTGTACTTTTCTTCAACTTGGTGTCCATCAACTTCCATAAACTTGACCAAAAATTCCCAACAAATCGAGAATCATGATCACTTACAATAGAAGTAGGTAATCCAAAATGAACCCATACATTTTCAAAGAAAAGTTCATTTGTCTGTTCAATTGTAATTTGTTTTTTACAAGGCATTAATATGCACATCTTTTTGAACCTATCCACAACTACGTACAAATAATCATGATATTTTCTTGATAAAGGAAGAACTCCCACAAAATCCATAGAAACACTCTCCTATGGACATGAAGGCACTAGAAGTGGTGTGTACAATCCTAGTTTCCTATTACTAGGCTTACTGATTACATACAATGAACAACCTATGATAAAACGTGACACACTTTCAAGCATATGAGGCCAGTAAAAATACCTCTAAAGATTTTCCACTATTTTACTTACACCAAAATGTCCAAAAATAAGACAAGTGTCTGCTTCCCTTGTGACATTTACTATCTCTCCATGTGGAACACAAAGTTTTCCCAAATGATACAAAATTTTACAATCTACATGGTAGTCTAATTCCTCAACTTGGTGGCCTTGACTCAAGTTTGAATATACCTCTTGAAAACCATCATCTTGTGTGTATTGTTCAACATAAATTTTAGGCAAAATAGAATGATTCTTGAGTAAAATGGCTACATCAAGAACCAGTCTAGAAAGTATATTAGGAACTCTGTTATAAATACATTTCTTGTACCTTATTACCAAGTGGAATTGCTATAAAAATCCCATCCAATGAAAGTGCCTTGATTGGTGCAATTTTGTTTGAGATTGCAGATATTACAAAGGTTGATGATTAGTGTGAATAATGGTTTCTTTTCCCATCCAGTAATGCTTCCATTTCTTCACACTTTGCACTAATGCGTAAAACTCTTTATCATAGGTAGGATAATTAATAACAACACCATTAAAAAATTCAGAATGAAATGAAATGGGCTTACCATGCTATAAAAGAATTGCACCCATGACATAGTCACTTGCATCTATTTGTATTTCAAATGGTTGTTCCAAATCTGGCAATGCTAAAACTGAGGTTAAACTGATCTTTTGTTTTAAAGAAACGAATGATTTTTTTTGTTTGCCTTCCCACTGGAAGACAACCTTCACGTTGGTCAAAGCATGAAGTGGAGTTGCTTTGGAAGAGAAATTGGCAATGAACTTCATCCAATACTACACTGCTCCCAGAAAACTCCTTACTTTTGAACTTGTTTGGGAATCAGCCAATTCACAATGACTGAAACTTTAGAGGGGCCAATCTTTAGCTCGCCTCCTCCAACTATGTGGCCCAAATACACTAAGGAAGTTTTCTCAAATTCACAATTAGACATCTTCAGAAATAATTGTTCTTCTTTCAATACATCTAACACTTTCCTCACATGCTTGACATGCTCTTCTCGTGATTTGTTGAATATCAAATATCATCTAAATAGAAAATTATAAACTCATCAGGAAAGGATCTTAAAACATCATTCATAACTCTCATGAATGTAGCTGGAGCGTTGCAAATACTGCAAGGCATAACCAGGCACTCAAACAATCCATGTTTGGTTTTAAAAGAAGACTTCCAAATATCCTCCTCAATTATTCTAACTTGATTATTTCCACTTCTCAAGTCTAATTTAGCAAATCATCAATTTTGGGCAGTGGTTATCAATTCTTTATGGTAATTTTGTTCAAAGCTAGATAATCTACACACATGCAATAGGTTCCATCTTTTTTGGGTACCAAAAAAATTGGTGAACCACATGGCGAAGTAGAGGGACAAATTACACCTTTATCTAACAATTCTTGGATTTGTTTCTTAATTTCTAAACTTTCCAAAATTGACATTCGATACATACTGATATTTGGGAGTGGAACATCTTACTGTAGCTAAATTTCACGTTGAATTCCCCATTTCAGTGGCAATCCTTTTGGTTCTTGGAACATGTTTCCATATTGATTGACCACATCAACCAATTCAACTTTCATATTTACATCACAGCCTACAAAGGATTCCTACTATGTGTCATTCTTCTGCTTGATCTTAAGGAGCACAAGAATCTTGCTAGTATTGACCAGTCACTTCATTTTCCCTGCGCTTGCCAAAGACAGATTAAGCTTTCTATGATGGGCTCTCACAATGTACTCCACTCAGTCTTTGAACAAATGATACTTGTTCTCAAATCGATGGAAAACAACCTTCTTGTCATACAAATACATGCTTGCCAACACAATTCTAGAAATGTCCAGTGGCACAACTTCTAATTTGACTTCATCAACAAAATTGGCAGTGATTACAAACCTAAAAATATGTTTCCATGTTAGCTGCAAATAGACATCCTTGGCTATCCATCCCAATGGATACAATTTATGATGAGGCACGATTTCTAGATTCAATTTCTTGACCAAGTCTGTAGAAATTAAGTTTACCTGTGATACACTGTCAAACAACGTATCAATTTTGGTGTGTTTGGAAATAACTCGGATATGGAATAACTCTATTATTTTTTCCTCATTTGAAGCATTGTTAGAGTTATTTGTTGCGCCAATGCTTGCCACGACTTCCTCTTTGCTTGTTTTTTCCACGACTTTTCCCTTAGTGATTGTGGCTGCAATTTTTTATTCATCCCTTGAGTCGGAACCCAAGTCTTGTTATACAACAACGTTTGTCCTCTCTTTCCCTTTATTGTTGGATTTATTTGGTCTTAATTCAGGATGAATATTCCATAAATGTGCTTCATCATGACCCTCCTTGGAATAATTCCTGCACACGGGTTTCTCGCCTTCTTTCTTAACAGAAGCATCTTTCTTCTGCTTTCCTTTAAATTTCCTCCCTTTTCCACCACTCTGGAATGGCTTCTTCTTACCTTCTTCTTGTAAAATTTTCCCTCTTGCTTTGAGTTGTGTATCTTGAATACAAACCTCATTAAGATTCATGGGACTAAACATAAGAATGGTGTGTCAAAGATAGTTATGCAACCCTCCTATGTATTTCAGCAAGGTATCTTGTGGTTGTAAGTCTACTCCTAGAATAAGAGCTCTTCTCCTAAACTCTTGAGTATACTCTTGCACATTTTGACCTTTTAACTGTCTGAATTTTTTCCAATTCATGATAGATTTTTTCATATGAGCTAAAGGGTAGAATTTTCTTTTTATAGCAACAATGAAATTAGACCAAGTAATAGATATCTTATCATGTTTTTTGATCTCATCTTGAGTCCTTGATTCCCACAAAATGAGTTCTTCACTCTCCATTCTCAATGAAGCCAACTGAATTTTGATATCATCCTCTTGAAGGTTTTGAATTCTATAATACACCTCCAACTGACGAATCCAATTATCAAGCTTCTTTGCATTCACTTCACCATTATAAATTGGCAACTCGAATTTAACAGCAAGCTTTAGAAAAGGTGATTTACCATTTCCTGTTGAAGAATGATGATGAATATGACTAAAGGTTGTATTAGTGGAAGAGTGTGAACATGGTTGTGAAGAAGACGATGAAGAAGATGGTGGAGAGGGTGGAGGTTTGTCTCCATTCCCATTACCTCCTCTTGAAGAGACTTCTCCTTTGGGAGGTTTGTAACTTTCTCCTTGCAATTTGCTATTCCTATCTTCATAGAGTACCTTCACCATCTCTGTCATATTAAAGAAATCCTTTTTGAAGGTCTTCTCATCTTCAGTCATGATAGGTTCTCCTTCATGAGACATGGTCTCTAGAGTCTCAACTGCAACTTCTGCAGCTTGAGGATGTACTAGTGTAGAAGACTTTGACAACCTTGATCTTCTTCCCCTTGAGCCAACTACAAGGCTTTCAACCAACATCCATTCTCCTCCTTTGAGTTTTAACCTTGCTAGCATGACATAAACTTGCAAACAATTAAATCCTTCTTTCACAAAGCAAATCTAGAAAGAAAAAACCAGAGTTCTCATACCAACTTGATCTGAAATGGAGTAGATAAGTAATGTTGTGCTAATTATCCAACCAGGATAAAACCCAAGATGCTTATCACTTTCTTATCAAGTGCTTAACGATTCACCGTGTTTGCTTAATTAACTGATTCCCATGAGATTTTCTTATGTAAATGTTATGAACAATTTCACATAAAACAGATGCTAGACAACAACAAAATAACAACAAAGAACATCAAATACAACACAAAACACAAATATTTGATGAGGATTTCACTCCTCCTGGGCTACATCTCCTTGGTCCAAATTCCAATGCTTGGGCCACTCTATTATGCTCAAAATTACAACAAAGGTGTGTTTACCATGCTCAAATGCCCCTGAAACCTCTCTCCATGAGTTCAGAATACTCAAAAATGGCTATCTAGCCTATGTTTGCATCTCATTTGGATAAGAACTAAAGAAGTTATGACTTCTCCCAATTCTCCCACTATTTTTTCCACAAAATGCTCCAAAACTGACAAAAAACCTTATTTTCGCTCCAAAATCTGCTAACTGAGTGAGATTTTTTCCATTCCGCAGGCCATAACCTATCGGCTAGATCGCGAATCATAATTGGTGATGTCTGGTGGTAATAAACTGTAGGCTTGTTCTCTATGTGATTGTGATATGCGATTGCGGTTTATCACACACAACCTGGGCTGATATCACATCATAACATTTGGGGGGTTATTGTTATTGCCACTGCGATTGCGATATGTGATCCCATCGCATCACTACTTCCAACCTTGTTGGGGCCGATTAACTTAACTCCTCCTTACCTGTGATTGGAATATGAGATATCACAAATCAAAATCGGCACTGCGTGGGGGCTGATTCTTAACCTGATCCACCTGTTTCCTGCAATATGCAAGGCCCAATGGTAGCCTTCCACTTGGTGCCTCCTCATTTGCTAAAGGGTTTTTCCACATCATCTAATCCTGCCATGTAGAGAAGTCAAACTTTAACTTTGAATTGTTCTAAATTCTGCATACCAACTCGTATTTGAGTGTCATTCACACTGTTGGATTTAGAATGACGAGCTCTTCGATCTGAAGCTAAACTTATCAAGATTCTAACACTTTGACTTTTGAGCATAATTTTGAGTACCTAATTCGTAATAATAATAATAATAATAATAAATTTCTTTATTATTTTTGCAAATACATTACATGATGACTCAAGTACATTATTGAAGATCGAACATAGTTACATTTTCCAAAACTCCCTCTCAACTAGGGAGGTATTCATATGTACAAATATAATGGAAGATCTCGAACTATATGAACAAGAACTTTAGGCACTGCAATTTCATGGACTAGATTCTTGACCAGGGCAATCTATCCAAGTGGTCTCTCATCAATTTATGCACCACAATTCCATGTACTAGATTCCTAACCAAGGAAATCTATCCATGTGGGACTAATATGGACTCAGACTTCCAACCTCTTTACATATCCTCAGGCTTACTTGCTAACCATCAACCCAAAAATCCAAGTGTGTATCCAAAATAGATCTCAATAACCAACACCATCTTTCCAACTTCAAGACTCATACATCAACACAAAGTGTGAGCTAGATGTCCTCCTAGGCAATGCTTCACTCACAAAGCCTCAACACCCCTTGATCCAGTAAATCAAGATTGACCAATCTCTCCCAATAAAATTGATAGGTAACCAGAATGCTATCAAATCCTTCGAGAGATTCACCTGTTAAAACACCAACCCAATCAATAATATAATTTCACATGCACATAATCAAATACAAACCTCTAGGGTCTTTTAGACAACTTGATGTTGGTTCTCAACTTTCCATAGTAGGACTATCATCTGAATCTTTGACAAAAGATTCCTCAATCATATGTTTTCTTTCCCACTACACATGCGGCAACATATCCTCCAAAATTCATTCTTCATCTAACATCAAGCTATTCCCTCCCTCTCAACTAGAAAGCATCTCTTTATCCAAACTCCATCTTAATCTTAGAGAGTTCTCTTCTATTCATGCTTTCTTAGGGAGATCAACTTTTTCTTTTTCAACATTGGAGAATCTTTTGTGGCTTCCAACCATTTCATTATATTTTTCATCAACCTCATCATGCTTGTTACATCAAGAAGCATCTTCGCGAAGTTGAAGATTGTGTATTTGTACAACTTAAATAGCAAGTACAACCAAATCTACGGAAACATGTTGTTAGCCATAACAAAATATAGAAGAATTTCATCTTTATACATATCATATACCCAAACTCAATTAGAAACAAGAGACATATAGCCTTCAACATCTTGCTAGGGACTTTTGTCACAAACCCTAGACTACCTTAGAACACTTCTCATTCCATCTAGAGTTTCAATGTTTCTTCCAAAAGTATGACATACCTTCTTTCAACATATAGAAAACCCTACAAAAAATTTAAACAATTATAGATCTACAAATCATCTAACAAACTTTCAAAATTCATATGTTAGACTTCTCAGTAGTGATTCATACAAATCCTTGATTTCATACAAAATAATCAATCAAAATCAATCACAACTTAGTCATTAACCTGATCAACTTCCACTAGGATTAGTTCCAACCCCTATATTTTCAAACAACCATCAATCAGACACAAACATGACCAACTACCACTAGTGATAGTTGCAAACCCTAGATTTTTGATCAATTGTCAATCTCAACCAAAAAATTAAATTCCAATATTCTCTCACAAATCTCAAATTATCATATAGTCATCATATATCATAGATTTCTACTTCGACTAAGGTTTAATTCCAAAACCCTAGAATTCCAATTTCCCAACCTCGACACAAATCTCAAATCATCATATTTCAAAGATTTTACTTTGACTAAGGTTTAACTCCAAAACCCTAGAATTCTATTTTCACAATCTCAACAATCATTAAATACATAGATCTCAGGTTCTTATACTACACACATTAGACAATCTCACTACTAGAATTTAACTTAAAAACCCTAGATTTCCATGTTCCAACAATCATA
Source organism: Pinus taeda (assembly GCA_000404065.3). Classification (NCBI taxonomy): domain Eukaryota; kingdom Viridiplantae; phylum Streptophyta; class Pinopsida; order Pinales; family Pinaceae; genus Pinus; species Pinus taeda. The sequence continues at coordinate 57,717 of APFE030332350.1, forward strand.
CAATAGATTTAAGATTGTTATATCACACATACTAGACCAATTTAAATTCACTAGGGTTTAGCACTAAAACCCAAGATTTCCAAATCATCATCCTAGAATATCAGACAAAGACTTCCATTAAAACCTAAGACTCATGACCATCAATGACTAGGTCAAAACACATATCTAGGAATTCATAATCATTCATAAGCATATCATATGTCCAACAATATTAATACATCTGACCTAGACCAAGCTAGGGGTTCAACCAAGACGACACATCTATACATGCCTTGATTTCATCATCATGAAAATATGTTTCATATCTAGTGTTAGTCAAACCCAACTTCACAAATAACAATAAGAGTTAGACACATAACCATCTTGATTACACTAGGGTTTGATCAGACAAACACGCCCATACCAAGGAAAACATTTCTAAGACAATATAAGGATTTTTCTCACTCATTCCACCAAATCCTAATTAGTTAGGGTTTCAATGTAGAAACATAGAAAATCCAACATTGCCAAAAATTCAAGGATTCAAGATTTTAGACCTTTTCATTCTACCCTAACAAGTTAGGTTTTCCCAATCATACCAAAATCCAAAACATGAAATCATTAATAAAATTTCAACTAGCATTCTACAATATCCCTAAGCTGTTTATGGTTTCATACATTCACATTAGCATACCCTTCTATCAGGGTTTTCCAAAACCTGTCTATGGTTCTACATAAGAAAAAATATTAGTGGGGTGGGTAGATTTATCTAGAGATGAATCACCCAAACAAGAATCACTAAGACTCAATACAGATAGTCATGAAAAAATTAGTAATAGATCATCAAATGAATACTCCTTTCAATCATCTTATTTAGAGCATACCCTTGTTTCTTGACTAACCTTGTCTTGAGAGATCCATCTTATTGCAGATGTTTTCCCTAATCAAGACAATAGAGGGATAAAGATGATTATTATTTAATATAATCAAAACTAAATTACTACATGAACCCAAAACTGAAAAGACATGAGATACTTATCTTTGGGAGTTGCTAGGGGATCCCTCCAAATCTTGAGGGATACCTACAAGCTTATAAAAAAAATACAAAAATGTCTTTTCCAAAATATGTTAAAACCTAAAATTCTAAAATATATAAAACAAGATATATAAATCTACAAACAAAGGAATTAATAGTGTAAGTCCCTAATGTTGGGTTCTTTGGTCTTGACAGACACTTTTGTAGTGACTCTTCTTATGACATTGATAGCACTCTATCTTGGACATGTCAACTTTCTTCCTCAATCCCTTTGATCACTTTCCTTTATGATGAGAAACATGAGCATTGATACTCCTTTGGATTGAAAACCATTGAGATCCTTAATTCTTCTTGACTACAGGCAACCCATAATTCTTCAAAGGTGGGTGCTACCTTCCAACTATTGAGACCTGCAGCAAATGCACCCCAAGAGGGTGGTAATCATAATAGAGAAATGATCAAAAGTTCTTTGTCCAGAACAATCTCATCGATGACCAAGCGATCATCCCTGAGTCTAGCTATATTCACAAAGAATGCTTCCACGATATCTTCTTTAGTCATCTTCGTAGTCGTCAGCCCATTCTTCAAACTTGCTACTTGACCAATATTCTTAATAGTAAACAACTTCGACAAGGCTTCATACATCTCTTGAGGATGACCGATGTTAGCTATGAATGGGAAAATATTTTCCTTTATCACTTATACCATCAAAGTCATGGCCACCAATTCTAGTTCCCTATATTTCGCTTTGTCGGCATCACTGGCTTGTTCTATAGGCTTCTTTACATTTCCTCTTACCAAGTCCAAAACCTTGTTATTCTTGAGGATTAGGTCAATCCTCTTCTTCTAGGACCTAGAGTTAGAGGCTGCTTCAAGTTTTTTCTCACCATTTATTGAGTTAGACATATTCCTTGAATATAATAGACTGCTTCTGAGATAGTACCTATGAATGGATCAAGTGCTTGAGACTGCCTTTTACTTCCTTCCTCACCAAATGATCTAAGTTGACTCAACTCCCGAATTTAACTGAGATCTTTTGCTTTTGTGATGTGATTAGAATTGAAATTAAAATAGCATAAATGAACATAAATGCATGGTGTAAAGAAGAAGGAACATGACAATCATCAGCAACATAAAATAACAAGACATTGATAATGGAGTTCATCCAGGAGGGACTACGTCTTCGAGCCCCAGTGTCAAGATGGTGTAGGTTGCTACATTAAGTGTTTTCAATAGTGATGATGTACATAGGTGGTGACGTCGCTATCATACAAGGAAAATTCCCTCACATAGGAGTGCCTCCATGATCCGGATCTTGGGAGGAGAGACCCCAAGATCTAAAATATTGAAATGGATCTTGGGGGGAGAGACCCCCAAGATCTGAATGATTGAAATGGATCTTGGGAGGAGAGACCCCCAAGATCTGAAAACTTGAATTGCCAGAAGAAAAATATGAGAATGCCCAATAAACAAAACCACAAAGAAATTTTTTTATTAAAACCCAAGTGGAAATAAACCAGCTAGGGCAATGGTAGCTTATCTCTGAGAAGAGATGTGATGGCTACATGCCTCTAAACTGTAAAGGC
>APFE030332350.1:61764-98410 GCA_000404065.3 Pinus taeda
TTACTTATAGTATTTTTCTAGTTACATACCATGGGCCAATTCCATGGGTGAATGAATACCATGGGTGGATTTTACAATACCAAGGGCAGATGCCATTTACAATACCATGGGTAAATTCCATGGGTCAATGAATAATATGGGTGGATGAATACCATAGATAACCAATACAAGGGGCCATTTTCCATTTGGATCACTCCAAGAGATGTTCTGTTACAGGAACTCTCATTCAAAAAAGGACTCCTACCAATATGACCTAAATTCATGCATGATGATAATGAGCATCCACTAACATGGCATAAAAGGGATCTCATTGCAAACATACATGGCGACACATGAGTATCCCATCAACATAACAACAAAGGGATCTCAAATAAAACATGACAAATCATGACAACAAGTACATCCCACAGTTGATTCTGCATCACATCAAGCAGGAATCATGAAACAAGTAAGAAAACAAGATCCCAGATCAAACATAAAATAGGGATCTATGCAGCACAATGCATCCCATAGCAAAAAGAAGTACATGAACGCACTACATATACCTCACATCCTGGGGCCATCTGAAGAAAAGAATGTCAAATTGCTGAAGTTGGTCGTACCATTAATCTCGCGACGTCAAATCTCATGGAAATGACTACTCGCACATGAATACTGATACCTGCACTCCACTTTGAAAAGTGGCCGAAAAATGAAATGATCAAATGGAAATTTGAATGCACCATCATATTTGTGTCGTCGAATAGGGTAAAATCGACTATCGAATTTCTAAATTCTGAGAAAGTGGAAATATGGGGCTTAAGGAATCTTTTACATTCCCCCTAAATTCCTCAAAGATTCCTTCCTCCAGGTCCTCTGAAAATATGCTTCGCAGATCAAAATTATGGCTGCGCCATCAGGTTCATGTCACTAAGAGGTATAAGATCGACATAAAATTTGTCCAATTTGGACACTGCAAAAATTTCACCCTCCTGAGAATTTCACCCAATCATGGTTTCGCTTGCCTCTTCCCTGGGCCCATGGTTCCACCTGTAATAAATTAATTAAAAATTATGTGTCTCGGTTTCTGTGCCCAGGGAGGACCCCTCTATGCTACCATGCCTCCGTTCCGTCATTCTACACCATCGTTCCGTCCTCAAATCCATCGTTCTGCACTATCAAACAAAATGGGTTTATGTATAAAATCGTGGATGGAGTTTCTAAGGAAACCATTGTGGCCTGTTGGCAAACATGGAAATTTGTTAGTGGGAAGTTGGGGGACCAAATCCCACCTCTACATAAAAGCTGCATGTAAAAGTTTTATTAGGGCGTGTTAAGTTTTTTCATTAAATTTTTGGGTTGGTGTTGGTTGGTGTATGCCACCACATGGGACCGCCTGATGGGGGCTGGCCCACGTGGGCTGGGTGGGTTCAATCCTCGTCAGCCTCACCTTTAACGTATGGAATATAGTTTAGTGTGGTGGGGCATGGGCCGGATCCACCAGAGGTAGCCCACCCATTTCCCATACTTATGTTTATATGTGATAGGGTGGTTGGAGGGTTCGGTGGGTTAATGGCCGCCGACCCAAATTTAATATTAAATTTTGTTTGGAGGGTACGGTTGGACTAGTGGGGGTCATGGCTCATCAGTCCTTTTTTAAATATACTTTTTGTTATATAGTTTTGGGGGTGGTGAGCGTGGTGGCCCGCCACCGCATTTATATATATTTTTTTATTTTTCTAAAATAAAAAATACATTTCTTTGAATTTGTCTAGTATAGGGGATATTAGAAACATTAACAATCCAACAAATTCACCCACTTTTGGGACCTAGGTTTCATGCCCTGGGGTTGGACAAATTTGTAGGACACTTAGATCTGGCCCACAATCCAACTTTTACCAAAACTTTGACTGGCTCGTTCTCCCTCATATGAGCTAGGATTGACGAACTGTTTGCACTGTTGCGATCAAGACGACAAGATCTACACTCTAGTCCTACTTTGAAATCATTCTAATCACTTTGATTTTCGAGCTTCCATAAGCCCTCTTTGTCCTGTGTGTGTCCTTGGAGCCACCTAGATCACCAAAGCTCTGAAACCATATTAGAAAATCAAAAAGGAAAAAATATTTTCTTATTCTTGATAATTACTTTTGATGTTTCTTATTATTAATATTCTTTATATCTTCTTTCTTTTAGTTCATCAAGCAATTACCAAAGTAGCAGCACATAAAACAATAAACACTAAATATATGCACTATGCCAGGGAAAAAACGCCCTTGAGGGAAAAATGCAGTCAAGATAATTCTTCCTTTCAATAGTATTCTTTGAGACTCTTCACCCTATACCAAGACCAAACCTTCCCTCCACACCAAGTCAGCGTCCCAACATTTCGACCTCTTTCTAGCAACTTTGACTAGGTAGCAACTTATGACAACTGACAGCTTCCAGAAATAGTGTAACTTGGAAGACTTCGATATCCCAATCCAAAACACGAAATAAAGAGAGAGAAAAACCAAAATTTTGATTTTCCTTGTCTCCTTAGACTTCTCCATACTCACATTCACTTTTGCTTCCCAGCAATAGACTTCGAACCTTTTCCCAGCTATAAGAGAACTCTGCACTTCTGCCCAACAACAAGAGATTTTCGCACTTCTTCCCAACTATAAGAGAATTTGAACTTGTGAGAGAATGATGCTCCAAATGAATTCAATTAGATTCCTTATATAGGCTTCTTGTGGATTCGAATAGGGTCTTTAGGCTGACTTGATCTTCTTCTAGGCTGACATGGTGTGGAGGTTACATAATTCATATTTGACTCAATACTTAACCTTTTTTCTAGGATATTCCAACCCATAGGAAATAGTTAAGTATAACTTGGTCTAATGTAGAGTTAGGTAAAGTGTGTTTCTTTACTATGTACTTTTGTAACTTACAATTTGACGGTCACGATATGTTCTAGACTTGAAGTGATCTGACGATTCATTCTCTCCTCGATATTACCGACACTTGATCTGTGGCTTAACACTTGATTGGTCCATGATCTCTATTTAAAGAGCATGGAGGGTCATTTGTAGGGTAACCGTTCATGAGAGAAGCTTATGTAAATTTTCATTCTTTTATTAATAAATTGCCTGAAGTGGTCCCATTGTCTTAGGTCATGGATTGTTTCCCTCTTTGCGGATTTTAACCATGTCAAGAATACCGGTGTATTGATATGTGATATGTTTGTGAGAAGTGTCCTTTGGTGTTCTGTCTGAGGAACTTACCCTGTAAATTCCTACATAGTATCATGTCTATTTGAAGGCTGCATCCATTGGCAATCTAAATTTGAAGCTGGTACAAATGTATCCGACTGTCGTTTCCAATATCTATTATTTCTGACTATTTTCGGGCCCAGAGGACTAGTCTATTGTGTTAGGAGCATCTGTTCTAGTGAGGAACCCCTTTCGTTTCATGTGAAAAGGTTTCTGATAGCCCTAGCTATATCATTTTAAAGATCTAGAGGTATACTGTCTTTATTTGCAGTTCTAGCTATTCATCTCTCTATTTATTTCAGTTTATTTACCTCTCTGATTTTTATTATTGGATCTATACCTTTCATTTCTACGTATGCTCTTTGCCCCATGACTTTGTGTGGTATGGGAAAATCAGAAATAGAAATGAAGGACTTTTCTCATGTGTATGCTCTTTTCCGTCGTGCCTTACTGTGATCTCGAAAAATAAAAAACATTGAGGAAAATATTTAGTTTCCGGCTAAAGCTAACTTCAAGTCGTAAAGTTTTTTTTTTTTGGTATGTCCGTGTTGGGTTTTGTGGTTTTTGTTTTGTAGGAAAAAAAGACCTTTTTCAAGTAAGTACACACCCCAAAGCTTCAGTGACTAGAAATAAAAAAAAAAAACCCTTCCTCTTTTCCAAAAATTACTAACCTTTTAAACTAGCTCACTTGGTCCAAAGTTACTTTATGAGAATAGAAGTCTTGAGTTCAAGTCTTTCTTTTTGTTGAGTTACTTTTTCAAAACACACATGTATCTTATGTTTTAAAGTTACTTTATGTAAAATTGTTCTTACCCATTATAAAAAGTGAGTCACTTATAACTCTAAAGTCTCTTTATCTTTTATTTAAGTTACAATTTAATGGGTAGCTCATAAAGTGCCATTGTAAAAGTGACTTTTAGTTATTTATAAAAGTGAGTCACATAATTTTTTTTTTTAATTGAGCTAATTAGACTAAGTTTGGAAGGGGGGGGGGGTTTAAATATAACATTATCATTCATTTATGCACATTCACGCACTTCGTCGACATATTCAACAACGTTTCTTCAAAAAGCCATAAAATCTTCATCAGGAAGCCATTTTTAGAGCCAGTTTTTTTGAATCAACCTAAGTTTTCGAGATCTTTCCATTGGAACACTTAGTTTTAGCATCTACAGCTTCAATTTTTGTTAAAATGGAAATTCCATGCCAATTTATTCTTGACAGCACCAACTACTTCCAATGGTGGTCCTACATTGTGGATTTACTTAGAAGTAAAGGTCTTTACAAAATAGCCTCAGACCATGTTATGCTCTTGACCTGCGAGAAGATACCAGAATACTAAATATGCAAAAAATATACCTAGAACACAAAACAATAAGAAATAACAAAATGTATTTTATTATTCAGAAAGGAAAGCAACGTTCACTTGCCTCTTCGAGGGGGCAACCTCCAATAGAGCTGGGCTCAATTACATAATAAGACACGATGCTCCTCACAGGGAGTCTCTATCCTTTATATAGGATTCATACATTCAATACCATGGGTCAGTAACATGGTTCTTATTAATACCATCTATCTAATACCATGGCCCATTTGCAACTAATTGTGGTCCCTTCTTTAAATGCAGGTCAACCACTTACAATTATTAATATGGCTTTATTGACTCTTTAACTAACTATAACTATGACTCGACCCTGTTACATAAATAAGGGGGTTAGGGTTGGACCCTAATATGCCCTCCCCCATAAAAATAGCCTTGTCCTCAAGGCTGAAGCTGTGGAAACTGCATAAGAACAGTAGCTGGTTCCCAGGTTGCATCTTCTTGAGAGGTGTCTTTCCACTTGAAGAGGACTTCATTGATCATGCGATTGCGCAGGTGCCATTTTCGAATGTCAAGAACCTGTTTAGGTTGGAGCCAAATTGAACCTTCTTCATCCAATTTTGGTAGACTGGTTTGAATTCTATAATGGTTCTGAAACACTTTCTTGAGGCATGAGACATGGAAGACGGGATGGATTTTTGTAGTGGGTGCAAAGACTAGCTTGTAGGCTACTTCTCTGATGCGCTAAAGTATTTGATACCGTCCGTAGAATTTTGGAGATAATTTCTGACAACCCTTTTCTTTGAGTGATGTTTGCTTATATGGTTGTAGCCTCAAGAATACCTGATCCCTTCTTGAAATTTGTGCTCTGAACGATGTTGGTCTACCTATTGCTTCATGTGGTTTTGAGCTTGATGGAGATTTTCTTTGAGGTGGGCTAGCATGGTTGCATGGTTCTGTAGGAGTTGATCCACTGGTTGTACCTTCGAGCATCCATGAAAATAAGAAGTAGGTGAAGGAGGGAGTTGACCATAAATGGCTTCATATGGAGTCATTTTGGTGGTGGCATGATAGTTAGTAATATACCACCATTCAGCTAGAGGTAACCACTGTACCCATAGATGTTGTTTTTTTGAAGTGAAACACCTAAGGTAGGTCTCCAGACATTTGTTGCCTCCTTCAGTTTGACCATCAGTTTGGGGATGATAGGAAGTACAGAGTTGTAGTTGGGTACCTTGTAGCCTAAAGAGTTCTCGCCAAAAGTTACTGGCTATGATCGGGTCATGATCAGATGCAATGGAAGTGGGCATGCCATGCAATTTGAAGATCTAGTCCATGAAAGATTGAGCCACCAAAGCTGGTGAAAAAGGGTGGGGTAGGGCGCAAAAATGAGCATACTTAGAAATTTTGTCCACAACCACCATGATGAATGACTTGTTGCCTAACTTCGGAAGACCAGTAATGAAATCCATAGAAACCTCCATCTAGAATGGGAAGAGAGATTGCTAGCAGGGTTCTTTCCTCCTCAAATTGGCGTGATAAAGCATTTGCTACGACATTTTCACACCCTTTCTTTTAAATTATCTCATAATCATATCCCAACATTTTGGCTAGCCATTTATTTTGTTGTGGCAAGGATAGTTGTTGCTCCAAAAAATATTTAAGGCTTTGATGGTCTGTGCGGATTTGGAAACGACACCCCAATAAGTATGGTCACCAGGTATCCACTGCATGTAAGATGGCCATCATCTCCTTCTCATAGGTAGATTGTCCCATATTTGTCCCACTTAGTTTTTGGCTAGTGAAGGCTAAGGGTCGACCTTCCTACATTAAGACAGCCCCAATACTCATACCTGAAGCATTACATTCAATTACAAAATATTTGGTGAAGTCGAGTAGTGCCAATACGAGAGTGGAACACATGGCATGTTTGAGAGCTATAAATGCCTATTGCGCTTCATCATTCTAGAGGAATGAATTTTTCTTGAGAAGGTGAGTGAGGGATCTAGCAATGCAACCATAATTGTGGACAAATTTGCGATAGTAGCTGGTGAGACCCAAAAATCCTCGCAAACTCTTCAAGGTCTTTGGTTGAGGTCAATCTTGCATTGCTTGGATCTTTTTGGGATCAACCCTGACACCTTCACGCCCCACAATGTGGCCCAAATACTCAACTTCTTCCATGCCAAAAGAGCATTTAGACAATTTAACAAATAATTTATGCTTCCAGAGCAGTTGCAAGAGAAGATCTACATGTTGAAGATGTTTTTCCCAGGTGAGGCTATATATGAGGATGTCATCAAAGAAAACAAGGACAAATTTTTTGAGATATGGTTTGAGTAGGTGATTCATGAGGCTCTGAAAAGTGGATGGGGCATTATAGAGACCAAATGGCATGACCAGGAATTCATAATGGCCTTCATGAGTTCAAAAAGCAGACTTTGGAATGTCTACTTCTTTCATGCGAATTTGGTGATAGCCCAAGTGAAGGTCAAGCTTAGTAAAAAATTTTGCCCCATTTAGTTCATCCAACAAATCATCCACAATCGTTATGGGAAATTTATCTTTGACCGTTAGCTTGTTGAGGGCCTTGAAGTCTAGACACATACACCATTCCCCATATTTCTTGAGCACCATGACCACAAGCGATGAATAAGGACTAATGCTAGGATAAATGACACTAGCTTTTAGGAGTTACTTGATGATTTTTTCAATTTCATTCTTTTGGGAAAAAAATATATCTCTATGGGTGCACATTTGGTGGTTGTGCCCCTAGGATCAAAGTAATGCTATGATCATGTCTGTGGTTATTCTGCTTAAAGCTCATATATAACTCTTGGAAATCCATTGTGATTAGGCCAAGTGTGCGGATCCATTCAACACCCAAGACAATGTCACACCCACCCATGTTGATGCCAAACATGTGGGTCTTTAGGTGATAATCCCCCATTTGAAGTTTGACATTTTCACAACGGCCTTCACATTTCATTGTCCCTCCATCAGCAATCTGGACCTAGAAATTAGAGACTATTCTAACAAAACAATGCATTGCTTCAATGACTCTTTGATGGATAGAGTTATGCATACTGCCACTATCAATTAAGACTACTACAGGGTGATTCTTAGGAAAACCTCTGATTTTGAGAGTTTGGGGAGAAGAAATTCCTGCCAAAGCATGAAGTAATATAACTAGTTCTTCAGGTGTAGCCAGGAGCTCATTGTCTGGCTGGTTGTCCTCATCTTCCTCCTCTGGTCCCTCAAATGATGGGGCTTCCTCAGATGAACTATGATCAGTAGCATCAATTTAAAATAATTTGGGTTCCTTGCATTTATGCCTCGGGGAGTATTTCTCATCACAGTAGTAACACAATCCTTGCTTTCTTCTTTCCACCATTTCCGCTGGTGACACCTTTTGAACCTTAAGTGTTTGGGTAGTGCTAGGAGCCTGGGTGGGGCATCCCTTGGCTATGAAATTTGGACAAGTCGACTAGGCCACTAATGCGTGTTCTAGTTCATGAGCTGGCTTGAAAGCTGCTAGCTAGGAGATTGCGTGTTACAGTCAGGCATGGGCTTGTATGGCATCTTTGAGACCACTGATAAAACATTCCAAGTAGAATTCATCTGATAGACCTCCTGTGCGGAAGGCTAATGCTTCAAAGGCTTTAACATATTCTTGCATTGTTCCTGTCTATCGGAGCTTAATAAGATGACCCAGAAAGTTAGATTCATGGTCAAAGTGATCAGAAAGGACTTTTGAGAATATTTGCCAAGTCATTGGCCTTGCATAGCAGCATTGATGCCACTGCCACCATTGCCATCTTTCTTGGTCCAAGTACAGGCTTCCCACACCTAGCTTAGTCACATCATCTTTGATGTCATTCAATGTGAAATATTGCTCCATTTTTTCTAGCCATATGGCCAGATGAGAGCCATCAAATTTATACATGTCCAGCTTAGGTGGTCGAGGATAGGATTTTTGGTGGTTTCCATAAAAGTGAATAGAATGGCTAGACCCACCCTCAAGGTTTTCATTAAAATCATATGCCTCTTATTGTTCCCCTGACTTGCCTTTTGTGATTGTGTCATTTAAGGTCTGGATCTGCTTCGTTAATGCCTCCAAATTTTGTTCAAGGGTGTCTATCTTCCTATTGGCCATAAATTGAGCTCTGGTTTGTACCATGCATGGATTTGGTACCCTTGTCATTACTATGAAGAAAATTTGGGACCACCCGAAAATTTGACGCTGACAAGTGAATCGTACCAACTTGCTCAGCCCGTCGACCTGATTCTTATGGGCTAAGTCTCCTATAAGCATCTCGAGAGGGTCTCAGACCTTTTTTTTCTTACTTCGAAAGGAGTTTTACTCCTCACTTAGGAATACTACAGTAGCCTATTCCCAAAAAAGTTAATTTTGCCCAATGTCTTGCAAGAATCATGCCCATGTATAGGAGCCACATAAATAGTCATATCTGTTGATGAAACCCTCAACTACAGAGTATCAGTAGGAATGTGGCAATGATTGAACCCCTACTACTAGATCTAAATGGCAGATCTGATTGTTGCGACTGCTACAAAACCCAAACTACTAGATCTGAATGGCAGATTTGATAGATCTAAATGGCAGATCTAATAGATCTAATTGGTGGATCTGATAGATCTGAATGGAGGATCTAATAGATCTGAATGGCGGAACTGATTGTTGTGGCTGCGACAGAACCCAACCTGCTAGATCTGATCTGGAAAAGATGATGTGTGATCTAGAGAGAGACAAGAGAACTATGGTCTCAAGGAGTGTCATGTGCTACAGATCACAATATACATAAGGGTTTAACAATAGTACTTGGCCCAATCTTTCAGCACACTAACCAAGGAGGATCAATCGTACCCTTAGTCGTACAACCCAACTACCCTATCGTATGCACAAGTAATCTTCCTGAGTGTTGTTCTCGCTGTACTGTAGCAGCAAGACCGCTGATGGTTTATCTATGGTGAGGTTTCAAGAGAGCCTAGGAGGCTTCTGATATACCCAAAGGGTACTTGGAAGACAGTTCGTGCATGGTTCTATCTAATGCACTACTAATCGAAGGGGTACCCACAAGGGTTACAAGGGAGTCCAAAAAGTGTGACCAACTCTTGTATTTCCTACGTGCATGCCTCCCCAAATCCACAGGTTTATGTGCTCAACGACAGATCCCATGGTTTAAAGATGCAGGAACATGTCTCTAGCCAAAAAAAAATTCTACTAAAAATGGAAATCCCACTGGCCCTAGAAAGTGCTCTGATACCACTTGTTATGCTCTTGACCTGCGAGAAGACACTAGAATACCAAATATGTGAAGAAATATACCCAAAACATAGAACAATAAGAAATAGCAACATGTATTTTATTATTCGGAAATGAAAGCAATGTTCACTTGCCTCTTTGAGGGGGCAACCTCTAATAGAGCTGGGCTCAATTACAGAATAAGACACGACACTCCTCACAGGGAGTCTCTATCCTTTATATAGGATTCATACATGCAATACCATGGGTTAGTACCATGGTTCTTATTAATACCATCTATCTAATACCATGGCCCATTTGTAACTAATTATGGTCCCTTCTTTAAATGTTGGTCAACCACTTAAAATTATTAATATGGGCTTTATTGACTCTCTAACTAACTATAACTATGGCTCGACCCTATTACATAAATAAGTGGGTTAGGGTTGGACCCTAACAGGCCAACAAACCAAACCTCAAGATGAAGATAAGGCAGCCAATGGGAAAATAGGCAATATCAAGAATGTGGGTTGATAGCGATGTCTATTTCTTCAGACCTTAGATTCCATATCACAAAACTTGATACCCCTAATGAAGAAATGAAACAACTCACTAAATTTTTGGAATTAAAAATGAAATTAGAGCCCATTAAAGATTATTTTTCCAAGTTCAAGACCCTTAGACTTCTGTTGGAAGGTTTTAAGGTTAAGAAAGAAGATGGTAGCCTTATTTATTCCATTCTTACTAAGTTTGGACCAGCCTACTTTGTGTTTGTTTCCACCTTCCATTCTACTAGAGAAGCATTTATTTCTCAAGGAAAAGACTACAAGTCCCCCTCTTTTGATTCCTTTTGTGATTCCTTAATAAGAGAACAAGAAAAACTCTTATATATTGTTATTCATAATCTTGGAAACTCTTCTAAGAAAGCCTTAGCCACCCAACAGTAACCAAATTCAAAGAATCCTAAGAAGCAGTATCCTAAAAAGAATGGTTCTAAACCAAACAAGGGTCCTAAGCAATTTCAGTCTCAAAATGAAAAATCATTTCAAAAAAATGATAAGGCAAATAAAAACAAAGGGGAGAAGACTGATAGACATTGCCACTTTTGTAATCGAGATGGCCACTTAGAATCCAAATGCTTTAAGAAGATGGAAGCCTTGGAAGCGACAATGAAGAAGCATAACATCCATTTGGAGCACTCTTCAACTTCAACTTCATCTTCAGGAATAACACTTTCTGCATGTGCTTATCAAGCATCTCAGTCTGGTTATGCACTAAATGTATCTTCTTCTTCTCATTCTCATGAGTGGGTCATTGACTCTGGAGCTTCTTATCACATGGCCAAAAGTAAAGCCATGTTTTCTTCTTTAAATGATTATAACACCAAAAATATATATGTTGTTAATGATAGATCTCTTAGTGTTGTAGGGATTGGAATTGTTCATCTAGACAATGGTCAATTTAATGATGTATTATGTGTTCCAACCTTATCCTGCAATCTTCGATCTGTATATCAGACAACTCATTCAGGTGAAGTTAAAATCATTGAATTTTCACCTCACGATGTTGTAATTAAGGACCTGAGAGATCCTAGATAGGTTTTAGCTACTGGCATTGCTGATGATTCTACAAGGTTGTATAAGTTTAACAACTTTGGGTCATCAAATATTCCCTCGATATCTGTTGCTCATAATGATGAAGTAAGCAAACTTTGGCATGAGTGATTTGGTCACTTAAACTATCGCTCCCTTCAAAATCTATGTAAAGGAAATATGGTGATAGGTCTTCCAATGGTATCTTGCAGAGATGGTGTTTGTTCCGGATGTGTACTGGGAAAAAATCATTGGGATCATTTTGAAAAATGTGCCTCTTGGCACGCCTCAACCCCTTTACAGCTTGTACATAGTGATTTATGTGGTCCACTTCTAGTTGTTTCATTCTCTGGCTACAAGTATTCCTTAACTTTCATTGATGATTTCTCCATACGCACTTGGGTATACTTCCTAAAATTCAAGAGTGAAGTATTTACATGTTCTTGGCCTTTAAGGCCTTTGTTGAGAAACAATCTGGACATCAAATTCTTAAGCTAAGATCTGATAATGGCAGAGAATATGTTAACAAAAAATTTATCAACTTTTTCACTGAGAATGGAATTCAAATGCAACATATTGTTCCATATACTCCACAAAAAAATGGTGCAGATGAAAGGAAGAATCACACCTTAAAGGAAATGGCTAATTGTATGCTTCAATCTAAAGGACTTAGTCTTAATTTTTTGGTAGAAGCAACTAACTGTGCAAATTACATAGTAAATCACACTCCTACTAAGGTTTTAAAGAATATCACTCCAAAAGCAACATGGAGCCCAATTGAACCATATGTAAGTCACTTTCATGTTTTTTGAAGTGAAGCATGGGCCCATATTCTAGATGAGAAACATAAATCTTTAGAACATAAGAGTGAAAAATGTATTTTTTTTGGATATTATGAAGATGTCAAAGGATATAGACTTATTCCATTTAATTCCAAAAATGTTATCATTTAAGATATGTGAAGTTTATTGAAAATATATTGGCCTACGAGCCTAGTTTGGTTGATGTGCCACCTCTCTCTATCCCTTCTACTTCTGAAAATATTTCTTCTTCAGATGATGACAGCGAGGATGAAAATCCTCCCCCACCTTCTCAAGATCCTCCTTCAGCTCCTCAGCTTCCAAAATGGGTCTGTGCTACTCGAGATGTAGTAGGTGCTCTTGCCAATGATCCTACAAATCAGTGACGTACACGTTCCCATTTCGATAGAGCCTCTTCCTTACTAGCTCAAGCTTTAGCGAATTTTGATCCTGACACCTTTGCATAAGCTTCAAGACATCCAGATTAGAATGTAACTATGAATGAAGAATATTGTTCATTATTGGCAAATGATACATGGGATCTTGTTCCTCTTCCAAAGTGATGAAAACTTGTTAGATGCAAATGGATTTACAGAACCAAGTATGGACCAAATGGAGAAGTTGATAAACATAAAGCTCTTCTTACTGCTAAGTGTTTTTCACAAGTAAAATGCATTGAATATATCAAAACCTTCTCCCTTGTTTCCAAAATGAACTCTATCCACCTTGTTCTTTCCCTTGTTGCCTCTTTCAAATGGGAATTCCATCAGAGGGATGCTAAAACTGCCTTCTTGCATCGGGGCTTGCATGAAGAAATATATATGGAACAACTTATTGGATTTATACAAATATACTCCAGCCTTGTATGTTGGCTTAATAAATCCCTTTATGGTCTCAAGAAAGCCCCTCAGGCTTTGTATGCCAAATGGATAACTTTCTTTTAGAAATTGGATTTTGTAGGTGCCATTTTGATAATATTGTCTACACCAAGAAAGTGGGCAAGTCTCTTATCATTCTTATTCTTTATGTTGATGATTTTATCCTTATTGGTAGTGATCCCAACCTTATAAACCATGTCAAGTCTAGCCTTAAAAAGAAGTTTGAAATGACGGATTTAGGACACTTGCATTATTTTCTTGGTCTTCAAGTCTTGCAATCCAAGACAGGTATTCCCCTTTCCGAGTCCTAGTATGTCTGTGATCTTCTACACCATTTTCACATGGAAGATTGTAAGCCATCTCCTTCTCCCTTTCAGTCTGGAGCCAAACTTTTAGTCACTTGTACTTCCCTTGAAGTTGATGCTACCTTATATCGTCAACTTGTAGGAAAACTTTTGTATCTGACCCATACTCATCCTGACCTTTCCTTTATTGTTGGCCATATTGCTCAGTTTATGAAAAACTCGCATGAAAGTCATTGGAAAGCAGCTAAAAGAATACTTCATTATGTCCAAGGTACAATTCATTTTGGGATTCATTATAGTGCAGAAGCATCTCCTCTATTGGTTGGTTTCACTGTTCCAATTGGGCTAGTGACCCTGATGATCGGAAGTCTACTACAGGTTATGTGTTCACTCTTGGTTCAGGACCTATTACATGGGCTTGCAAGAAACAAAGTGCCATTTCTCTTTCTTCAGCAGAAGCAGAGTATCATGGTGTCGTAGAAGCTAGTAAGGAAGCCTTGTGGCTTCATCAGATCTTGTCAGAGTTTGGCTTTCAGCAACAACATCCGACTACACTTTGGTGTGATAATAAAAGTGCCATTCAACTATGCAAAGATCCAATCCAACGGTAGCGCAACAAACACATTGAAATGCATATGCACTTCATCAGAAAGCTCATTCATGACCATGTTCTTGAAGTGCAATATTGTTCCACAGATGATCAAGTTGCAGATATCCTTACAAAGCCACTCATAGAGGTGAAGTTTACTAAACTTCGATTTATGGTTGGAGTTCAATAAGTTGTTACGAAGGGGAAATAGACTCTAATGCCTCCTTCCTTCTCCTATTCTGTCATATTTTTACATCGTTCAATCCTATCCCAAGTTGTTCTTAAGGGGGGGTGTTAGGATATTCTGACACATAGGAAATAGTTAAGTATAATTTGGTCTAGTGTAGAGTTAGGTAAAGTGTGTTTCTTTACTATGTACTTTTGTAACTTACAATCCAATGGTCACGATATATTCTAGACATGAAGTGATCTGACGGTTCATTCTCTCCTCGGTATTACCGACACTTGATCCATGGTTTAACACCTGATTGGTCCATGATCTCTATTTAAATAACATGGAGGGTCATTTGTAGGGTAACCATTCATGAGAGAAGCTTATGTAAGTTTTCATTCTTTTATTAATAAATTGCCTAAAGTGGCCACGTTGGCTCAGGCCGTGGACTGTTTCCCTCTTTGAGGGTTTTAACCACGTCAAGAATACTGGTGTATTGATCTATGATATGCTTGTGAGCAATGTCCTTTGGTGTTCTGTCTGAGGTACTTACCCTATAAATTCCTACACCTTTTACATGATTCAATATCCCAATAAGGGTCTCTTTAAATGTACAATAACTCTATAGACTCAGAATAAAGCGTAGAATTCCTCAATATGGACTTTGACATAAAACATGGTGACCCAAGCATGAAACCCATGTTTTAATAAGTCACAATAATAATAATAATAATAATAATTCTTTTCTTTATTCTTTTGACAATTACATTACATGATGACTCAAGTACATTATTGAAGACTGAACATAGTTACGTTTTCTAGCATGTCCTTTTGAATGAATATCTTGAATATTTTCCCAAAGATCTTTTTCTTATGAATATTTCTCTATTTTGGAATTTATAGGATTTGGAAAGCCACTCAAAATTTCCTTAATGGCTCTTGCATTAAATTCTTTGGACTCATATTCTATTTTACTTCTAGTAATCACTAATTCCCAAACTTCAAAACCTTGAGCCATCAAAAAGAATTTCATTCTACCCTTCCGTACTTCAAAATTTGTTCCATTCAACATAGGGGCTTTTTCAACCTGGTTTTCATCTGAATTCTTGACTGAGGAAGAGAGATCTTCAGATTATTTGGAGAATTTCTTCCTTGATATTTCCATTTGTGTTATAAGCATCTAAATTCCACCTATTAGGCTGAGATTGAAGGTATTGGCTCTGAAACCAATTGTTGAAAATAATGAGAGGGAGGGTGAATCAGTATTTCTTTTACAATTGTTTCTTTACTAATTTTAGATTACTTATAAACATAACACAAGATAAAAAAATATAGAATAAATGATTTTATTAATTATAAATAGTGAGGACTCCACTCTTATTCTTTAGAATAAATCAAGTACAATAATGTTTAGGGATCCAACCCTAGATGAAGACACCAATCTTCAAAAAAACATGCTCTGACCTATATGGTTCCAAGCTCCAACTTAGTATTTATGAGGCTCCAACCTCTAGGGCTAAAACCCTATCTTCCACAAAGCTGAAAAGTTGTCTTTACGAGGCTCCAACCTGGTCTTCTTGAGGATGCCTATCCTCTAGGGTACCAACCCTATTAGTCTACTTCAACTCTTCAATGTAGGTTGAATGGTTCTTCAAGGCTTCCCAAAAACTTCTACAATAAGCCTTGACAATATCTTCAAATTAGCCTTCACATCAATGAGAACTTTATGATTCTAAGAAGGTTTCTCCACATCGTTTCATGTCACCTAAACAAAATTCTTCAAGGTCACATCATGAGGGCTTAAATCATGTATCAAAGTCTCCAAGAATTCCTCCAAGATCAGCTTCTCTAGAGGTCTTCAATATGTTTTACCAATGCTTTAATATTTGGTTCTACAAGTTTCTTCAACAATTTTCAATGCTTCCCAATAACTTGCACAAATACGTTTTCCAAGAGTCCTTGATAGTCTTCAAAGATATTTTCAATGGTGCAGAGAGTAGACAAGAAATCAAAAAATGATATCATAGGTATCCAAAGCTTGTCTACACATAATCCAAACAAGGCTTCACTAATGTTCCAAAATCTGATTCAAAAGAGTTCAAGAATGCACATGATGGTTGCTTCAAATTTTGCTATAGGATTACTCAAAAAATTTGGTCTAAAGTCTACTTCAAAGGTTTGCTCCAAGTATTCTCTAATTTATGCACCAAATTTTCTTCAATAAGGTTCTCAAGATCAGCTCCAAGGTCTCCAAAGTCTGCTAAAAAAAAGATCTCTAAGTCTACTTCAAAGAAGGCTTCAAGATTAGTCTTAGAAGAACCTTCAAGAGGTCTTAAACTCAACTCAAAACTTGTTTTAGAAGAAACTTAAGCCTTATTCAAACTTAGATCAAAAATCAATTCCAAATTCTACTCCAAAGGATGAAAAAGGGTCTACTTCTTTTTTTTGTTGACCTTGACCTAGTTAGGGCACACTATAACTCCACGTCAACCCTTTTTTTCACTACCACATAAGCCTCTCTCCAGCTTTGGTTTACCACTTTCTTTCTTTTTTTGTCTTCCAACCTTCTCTAATCTACACAAGTATCCTCCCAATCTCTATTTAGGCCTATGGTACTCTTAAAACAGTCACAAAAAACCCTCAATAGGCCTTTCGTCCTCCTGTAATAAGACAAGTCCCTGCGGCTACTTAAATATAGGCTTCCCACACAAGAAATATCAATAAATGAGACCCAAAACTCACCTCATGTCATGCTACCTCAATCTGCTACAGTTCAAACCTATAATGGAGAGACAAATCACCTAATAAAGCAACCCCAACAATTTGTCCTTCTTTACGCCTTGTCATTTTTCCATTTTTTAATTTCAGACTTGAATCCTTCTTCTTATGCTTGATTGAAATTGGATGATGGGAATGAAGAGCTTCAACTTTTTTTATACATTTTTTCATTTATAATGAGAATATATGTCTTTTGAAGGGACACGTGAGCCTATAGGTGAGCCTACTCATGTAGGCTTACCAGATTTTAATTTTGACAATTTCTTCAACTTTAAAAATTAATTTCTCTTCAAGAGTAAGGAGTTTGGGGGCAAGTAGCTGCTCATTGGAAAGATACAAATCTCCTATATATGTTGATGTATTCATCCCTTCAAGGTATGACTTTTGATGGTGGTAATTTAATTATTTCTTCATAATATGCACTTTTTTTTCATAACGACCCTATTAATAAATTTCTTTTAAGGAATAAGGGCATTAATTGAATTAGGGTTTGTCATGCATGGATTTAGGATTTCAATAGATGTTTTTCTAGGTCTTGCTAGGGTTTCTTAGGGTGTTCCCAAGATATCTTTTAGAAAGGATTTTAAACACCAACTAAAGCTCTTATGTGCATTAGGAGTAGGGTATATATGATTAGGCTTAACAAGGTAGTGTTCCATCATGTTAGGACAAGGGATTCTTTGTACAAGTTAGAGATGCCATCATTTAGGATTCTATTGTGTTCAGTTATGGTTTGGGTTTTCCAAATCACAATTTCTATGGTTAGGGTTATCCAAGGCATGCATCAACTAGGGCTAGGGTTTTGTAATATTCAACAATGCACCCAAGTTGCCATCATATTGACATCAAGAATCACGATTTTTGTTGCACCAAAACCCACATGTGTTAGTAAATGGACACATCACCAGAGTTATCGGACCCTCGAAAAGCGGTTAAGCACATGTCACAAAACACATGGGGAGCGTTGTATTATCAAATTCCCAACAACCTAAATGCAAGGAAATTGCACAAAGTTTCATTAAGTCATCAATGACGAAATGTAGTGAAAAATAGTGTTCCATTTGAGTGACCAAACTAGTGAGGTTGGAGCCATCAAATTTATTTACATCCACTTCAAGAAATTCATGAAGCATGAATAAAGGGGTTAGAGAAATGCCACATGGAATGGGATTATTCAACTCCCTTATGGTTGAATGTTTGTTACTTGAGTTAAGTTTCCTTGAATTAGTAATAAATTAGGACAAATCGTTAGAAAGTTCTTCTAGTTTGTTGAGCTTGTCATAAATTGTAAAAAAGGTTTGGTAGGTAATAGCTTGACTATGCTCCAATTTGCTTTATAACTTTGCACACAACGTTTCCAAATGGGAAACATGTGTTCCGTAATCATGGTCTTGGGTAGTCATATAAGGAGGGTGCACAAGAAAAATGGTTATTGAAGGGTGGGGCTAATTATATAGGTGAAATGTAATGGCATTATTGGGTCCACACAAAAAGACTCATAAGAGATTTGTACCAATGTGATTAATGAATCTTTTTGGAGCTAGTGGAATGGGCATTGGGTAATGGGATGGAAATTTTCACACAAAAAATAGGTATATGGGAGAAGGGGGCCATGACAATCAATGTGACTCAAGGAGTCTATTGAGATATCTCTCAAAGAAGGCTATTAATGGGACCACTTTATACTCTCTTTTTTAATCCTTGTAGTGTTATACTCTTACCTGAAGGACACAATGTTAATATAATCCTCAAGTTCTTAATATTAACAGGCATGTGGGAATTTATTAACCTATAACATGAACTAGGGTTTTTAGTGATTTCATGTTCAAATTGTTAACATAACCCCTTATTTTATAAGTTTCTTGGATTCGAAACAAGGAGGAGGGCTTCAAATCCCCTAAGGACAAGGGAGTTCCCTTTCTTGTATTTCTTTGATCTATGTGCATATTCCAACAATAGTACTTATCCCAATATCTCAAAGCTCTAACCAAGAGGCTACAACCATAACCTTAGTTGTTACAACCCAATTACCCTTGTATGAGACACTAATCTTCCCAAGTGTTGTTCTTAGTGCCAATATAGAAATCAAGTAGTTCAACAGTTGATCTAAAGTTGGTTCAAGAAACCAACAAGACTTGTAATATACACAAGGGTGTGTGGAAATAAAATTCCTTATATAAGTGTTGTTTAATGTGATACTACTAAAAGTGGTATCAACAAAAGTTACAAGAGTTTCCAACTACATGAAACCTCTTGTAGTACTTGTGTGTTTCCTTCCCCAACCACGTGTTTACCTAGTGAACAATAGATCTCTATGATATTTGTAGACACTAGAACACATCTCTATCCTAAGAATAATTGCTCTAAAAGTATGTTATGAAAGAGCTATGATAAAACTTGCGATGCGCTAAATGGTAGTACTCAAAGAAAAAATTATAGATATTTACTCATACATATTGCAAAAAGAAATAGAATGCAAACATAATGGACAATATGAACCAACATATTATTCCTTTATTATTATGGAATAAATGTTCACTTTCCTCTTTGAGGGGTAAACATGAATAGAGAAAAGATTTGATTATAAATGATTTCCAAGACATATTTTAATATTCTTTTACATCATTGTATAACAATTTCTATCTTCTAAGAAACTTTTAGAGAAGGAACTTTCTAGTAAGTAGAACCTTAATAAGCCTTCCTACAATACTTGTTTTCACACTACTACATGGGTCTTATTTACTAATAATGGATTCACTACATAGAAATACATAGTAATTTTTCTATATAGAAGGTTAGGGAGGTTAAGACCCTAACAGTAAAGGTTTGGTTGAATGCTATATAATGCAACTAAAAAACTCTTTCAACATTTTTTACTTCTAAGGAATCAAATTTTTATAGGGTATTTTGTCACATTTGGTCAATATGCCTACAAACTGGATCCATCAACATCCATGAACACCTTGTCATCATCCCTACACAAGCCCTAAACATGAATCTCTTAAATCCCTACGTTTTTTTACCTTTACTGCTTCATTTCATTAATTTTAAGGCCCAATGCATCTTGGTCCTTCAGGGACCTTCTTTGAGTGTCTGGTTGCTCAGTTTTGCACTTGCTCTGATCAGAGAAGGTTTTCCCTTGTCGGGGTGCACTTATCAAGAAAATTCAGGAAAAATAAAAAGAATCTCAAAGCTTCCTGTTCCATAATCTTTCAGGAGTTGTTACAACCATTTACCTTGGATAAGAACTTCAAATCCTATCTGACCTACCTTGGAGTTTTCACCTTCTTATACCTTGAACTCATCCTCCCATCAAGAGTGGATCTCAAGCCTAGATTGGTAAATGGATAATAATTCCTAAACTACCATCCTCTCCTACATATTCAATGGCATCCACAAGCTACAGGTTGGATTTTGGAGACTAATCATACCCTTATGTTGTTTCTTTGATCATAGGAGAGTTATCATTCCCATGCATTAGTGTTCGCTTGATGGGGCCTGACCCAGGTTCAACTTTAACTGTGCCAACCAACAAAACCCTAATTGCTAGCCCTTTTGGCAACAACCTACATAGCGCAGGCTGTAGTCTCACCCAAAGAAGTATTCATGGGTGTTAGAACCAAGTTTATGCATCCATAGGCCTTTATGATGGTTTCCCTAATACCCTTACAGCTTAGGTCTTCCTTCGCGCAATTCTAATCCTTTGGAATTGACAACTACTGCAAATCTATCTAGATGACTTCCAGATCTTCGCAAAGGTACCTAATTGTACTTATCATGCATAAATATTACAGATATACCAATTTTGCATAGTAAATAAGCATTAATTCACATAAAACATATCACAGAGCAAAGATACATAAACTTTAGCAGAAGTAAATAACAAAGAAAAAATGCATCAAAATCATCTCAAAATAATCTTTATTAAGTATAAACGTTCAATTACATACTTCTTATCCCTGTGCACTCAACTGTAGGGGCCCCCACACACTCAACCTGTGGACTTACTAAGGTCTCCACGCACTCAACTACAGGAGCCTTCCCCTTTCTCCTAAGTACATGGAACAAACTTCTCTTACCTTAGCACCTTGCCCTTACAATGATTCTTCACTAATTGATTGCCTCCTTAGACTCGCTATGACTCATCTATTTATAAAATATGCTTTATAATACCATGTTCCACAGACCATGGGCAGGTCTCAAAACAACTCTATCACCTACCCAACTAAGGGATTAAATCCCCTTTGACTTCTACTAGCTTCGCACTCCGCCTCCACATTTCATGGATAATTTACATTTGTTACAAAAATAAACTACAAAATTTAATCAAAATTGACTCAATTGATCCCAGGGACCCCTTCCCAACATGCCCTCAATGAAAATTGTGTGACTCACCCTCGAGTCACTCAACTGGAGCATCTATCTTGTTGCGAAGGTCGTTGAACTCCACCTTCAACACCTCTATGTTACTAGAACCCTGCATCGCTGCTGTTGCACTTACTCTACCAAATTTTATGTAATCGGGCCTTCCATCATGAGACGCATCATCCTTTATGTATGCTAGAGTGTCTTCAACTTCTCTTGGAGTGACAATGTAAGCTGGCTTGCTTCCTCTATCCATGGTTGTATTTTTTCCTTTAAGACGACCTCTTTTCTCTGCAACTCTTCAATTTGTGATTGCAGTTGTATTCCTTCTTGCAATCAAGCGAGGTGCTGGACTAGCACCAAAGTGCATGCAATCACCCTAATCTCATCAAACTTTTGTTGTGTCTCCCAGACATTGTGCCAAGTTTCTGTAGGTTTGGGTCCTGCTACAGATTCATCCATAGTTCCATTACATGTTTGAATATCAGTGTGCAGTCGGTGATTGTTGCATCAAAAGTGGACGTGCTCTCCCTAATGGCTACTCCCAGAATTCTGGCTGAGTGGTTGGCTACAATTTCAACTCGAGCTATAAGATATTCATTTGGAATTCAAATGTTACTCAACCGACCTCATCCTTTGATTCTCTGACTGCAGCAGCCAACTTTTGAATCTTCACTTCTACTGCTGCATCTTTTGGAATGTGAAGTTTTGGCAGTGTGTGACATGCCTATGTAATTGATGCCTCCAAGCTCTCGCTTCACACGGCCAGTTATTCCTTTTTCTTTAGCACCTAAGCCTTTTTAGCAAAGATCTACTCATTGTTCATATTTACCTCATTGATAACTAATAGCGCATGCTGCTCTCTGATCCTGAGCTCATCTGATACCACCTGATGAAGTGGTTGGAGGGTCTAAATGGGTACCACGAATAAGTTAATGCCCACATCCTTGATCTGTCCAAGCTAGGCATTTACTTCATCTGCCTCTATGCATAGTGATCCCTCTAGTAATGGAATGACTACGAGGTCTAGATTCCAATCAGTTTCTAGCATAGTCGTGCTCACTTACTGTAGGCTTTCTTGAATCTCACTCGCCTGTCCCACGCTCACCTGAAGTCAACCTGTTTGAATCTACAAGTCAAGTAGATCCTTCAGCACATTTCCCAACGTTTGCATGTATTGTTGTTCGAACTATGTGCACAACTCCATCATTGTGTTGCAGACCTTGTCTCCACTCTCATCCAAGTCCCCCTCTATGAGGACCATTGGATCTACATGTACATGTTTGTTCAATTTTGTTTTCTTTCTGGGCCTAGAAGTGGTCTCCCTGGTCTGCTTCTACAAGTTAAAGGGAGTGCTTTGCTCCTCGCCACCACCTCCTTTCTCCTCGAACCCTTCTTTATCCGTAGTATGTTGAGAATAAGACTCCTCAACCTCTAATGTGGCCTCCTTCGTGGCATGCTCCTTGTCAACGGCTGCCTTAGTAGTAGCTTCCTTCTTTTTATGTGCTACATTTTCCTAGGTTGTTGGCTACTCAACCTCTTTCCTTTTCTACTTAGATTTCTCTCGAGTGGCAGCCTACTTAACTTCCTTTTGTTTCTGTGCTACTATGTCCTGCGTGGAGGAAATTTCCTTGACCTTGCTTGTTTCTACACTGAGATCTGATGGTTGCCGCCACTCACCTGTCCATTTTCTCTTGACTTCCTGTACATCTGCCTCTGTGACTAGGTATGGAAACTTGTACCATACTTTCTTAGGATCTCATCTCGTGTGAATGGATACGTTGTGAAAATCCACTTTAAACTTCATGTAGGCCTCCAACTGCCCAAACAGGGTAGGTGACAGCCTCAACCTCTGGCTGATCACTGTGCGGAGGTCCATCATTACCATCAACTAGAATATATTTGTTTCGATGACCCTCTCCAGATCCTTTGTTTCTCGCAACGAAGTGAACTTTGCAGCCTCTGGTAAATTGACATCTTGTGGAGGGAACTGACTTCTTTCTAGCAGTTTCCACACAACTAGGGAAATTAACAAAAGCAGTCAGACATAGTGGAATGCCTTGTCGTAATCCTATGCTTCATGACAATTCAACATAAACTCTTTGCAGAGATACTACACGCAGTTGTACTGCACCCCCTTTGTGCATTTTCCAGCCAATGAAATGGATGACACCAACACCTCATCCGCACGTCACTTTCCCATGACCTTACAAGCCAAAATCTGGGCAGCAAATTGCACCACCTTATCTATGATGGAACAGATGGAGTATCCATGCAACTTCATCACTAAGCCAAAATCACTCTCCATTATGTAAGCGAGTTGTTTTTCTTTACTCTTGCCACCAAACTCCTCGATGGGATCCACCCCTTGGTAGGTGTTGTAGTGGTTACAACCACTCTCCAAAATTTTGGCCTGCATTAATTTCAGAGCCTCCCTTGAAAGTTTCACTTGATGACTACACACACTTTGGTTCACTCTGTGAGCTACTGTGAGTCTTTGCATCTGCCTTGCTTGTTAATTTCATTCAATTTTTTGCATATTGGTGTTTAAGTCGTGCTTGTGACCATGTTCCACTTATGCTCAAAGTCTTCACTTCGTATGTGCTTGTTTTGTTCACTATGAAAGCATTTGTCGCACTCACACATGGAGTCACATTCACTGTCATGAAAGCATCATCTTGATCAATGAACGGTCAACCACAAGTGTCACGCTTGTCACTTGCATCTCGGTCAATCATGTTAAACATGTGTGTCTAGATGGTTTGGTTCGTTTCATCATCAATTCATGTGAGTGTGTCTTCGTATGATCACCTATGCATCTTTCGATCGTTCACACTCTTAGTCATTTTTGCTGAAGTTCTGACAACTAGACTCCCCTCTAACAGCCAGACCATCACCCCACTTTCGACATGATTGACTGCCAACCAGAACAATGTAGAAGCACCAAGATAATATGTTCAAGCTACGATGCCCACAAGAAATTCAATCAATTCTCAGGTTGGCCACCCAGATACTTGGACCCAACAGCTACCCCGGTACTGACTCCCCTCAACAATTGCACAAAGTCCACTGACCTTACTCACTTAGCTAACTAAGGAAATTGTGCAGATAGTCCAGAAAGACACCAAGTTCCTGTCCCTTTGTCCCTCAGAAAATTGCACAATTTTCCCAGTCAGTCGACCCATTGCTCATCTCATAAATTGTGTAGTTTCATGAGTAGGCCTTATCTTTCCCAATAGTCCACTCAGATTAGAAATTACGTAGAAATGATCAGTAGGCTTGCCTCTCAGCCTCAGTGCAATTCCCCCTGCCAGTAGCAGACTGTCAGTTCCCTTCAGCTATTGCATAATTTCTGCTGCCAGTGACTGAGCAACCAACTACCATTTCCCTTTGGAAATTGTGCAGTTTTGGCTGCCAGTGACCCCAACACCAATTGCCAGTTCCCTTTGGGAATTGTGCAGTCTTGGCTGCCAATCTCCCAGACAATTCCTCCTAAGAACTATGCAATCCCTGCCTGTTGACCCTCCTCGTAGCACAATCTGTTCCTCCAGAAAATTACACAATTTTGGCCTTCTAGCTCGTGCTACCCACTCATTCCAGAAAATGTATAGATCTTGCCTACCTTGCCTTCCTACAGCCTGGGTTGTCTCCCCCAAAATTTGTGAAATTTTTCCTCCCAGCCAAGCCATACCTCGTAGATAGCCACTGTCAATTTAGATTTCCCATCTCCATCACTCAGTGACTCTTGCGCAGTTTTCATCAGTAGTGCCTGAAGCCATGATCCCGCTTGACAACCTTGCTTCCTCTCTCGATCAACTGTATCTGAAATGATCACATGTCATGGTAGACAAGGAGGTTTTGGATTTGATGTCATCTTGTCATGAATGACTACAGGTAAAAGCACACCAACAAACATGGTAAGACAACGAATTCGATGAACGAAGGGAACACATGCAGAAGGACAGGTTCACCAATGGATGAATGAATGATACGTGTCAAATGGACGAACACAACGAACATGCACCTTCGCGAATAGATGAGCCTGTCAAGCCTTCCAACATGTAAGCAATGAACAACATGCTAAAGCTTCATCAAACGAACCAAGGACCATCGAAGACTTTGCACACTTTTCCATGCAGAGGTGATGCTATGATACACCATGAAAACATCTGTCACCTAGAAGCACTAAAGCTCGACATGCACTTCAGTAACAACACAAGTGTACCAACACTGCCATGTCGAGTCATCTCATGAGTCATGTCGCCCACATCTCTATTATGGGTAACGTTGTCAATCAATGTGATGTAATGTGGAAGTCCAAGAGACCCACTTGTTGAACAAAGATTCATGTACGTTGAAAAGTCATGGAATTCAAATGGTCATGAGGGTAGTTGAATAGCCATAAGGTTCAGTTTCACCGTCAGCTATAAATACCCCCTCATTTGTACATGCAAGGTACCTTTCAACTTAGCTCCTCCCACATAGCCAAGAGAGTCTATTATCATTTCTTTGAGGAGTAAGTAGTGGCTCAAACGCCCCACACTTGGGGTTAGTGATGTATGGTGTAGTGATGTGTCTTGGAACTTTCACTTAATTCAGGAGCTTGTTAACAGGCCAGCACGTTTTCTCACATGTATTGTATCTGTTGTAAGACTAATCTTTAACACTTTTAATGCATGTTGCTTCAACCTGTGTTCTACATCTGAACTATTTCACTTATTGTAATACATAATCTATTAATGGAAATGTGTTGTATATGTTGTTAACACTGTCTTGCCCATGTAGACTACTCCCTCATACATCAGACGGACCTTTCACATGAAACTTGTTGTAACAACTGTTGCACTTGTTCAAACTCATCCGTTGAGTGTTGTACATGTTATCTTACCTTGTACTTCGTGACTGTCAGATCTATGTGGACTACTCCTCTGGAAGATTTGCACATCCTATTGTGTTGTGTGTTCCTAGCTGAGTTGGGATTGCACCCCAACCAACTTGGGACCCACTTTCAACCTCTCCCTTCACAGTGAAAGAACCATTGACATGAGTACACTAGCACTCATTAGGCACACTAATCCAAAATCTTTTTCTTATAGATGTGTTAAAGAATTACATGCATAAATTGTATCTTAACATAGAAAACTTAATATGCACATGAGAGAAGAGGAGAAACACATAAAGAATGAAATAAGACAACAAGACTTGATAATGGAGTTCGCCCGACTTGGACTATGTCTCCGAGCCCTGCTCGATCAATGGGGAGGCCTTCATTCATTAAGTGGCATGAGAAAGAAGAGTACAAGCATCAATTAAAAAAAAGGAGTTTTATACCTCCATACTGAAAAATTGCCTAAAAATGTAGAACTCTAATGGAGAAACGGACCATGCCATTGCATTTGTGGCATCGAGACGTGTTGAAACCATATAAAATTTGTCAAAATCTGACAAAGTGAAAATTCAACCCTCCTGCAAAATTCTGCCTTGAACTGCATGCACTGCTTCCTCTCCCTGGGCACACTGACAAACTACGTTTAAATAAAACTTGGCCGGTGGATTTTCCCAAGTGGCAGTTAGCTTAATTAGTTAAGGAGCCTGGTTCAAATGGAGGAGGTCAGGCAGTCAAACCCCACCTCCTTTTTTCATACATTACAAACAAAAAATTTTAAATTTAAATTTCAGTTGAGCCAGACCTGCCTTGGGCAGCACACCCATAGTACCACCTCCTGCTGGCCTGTCATAATAAATTCCATTTGTTGTGGGTTAGGTCCATGCCCCAAGGGTCAGCCCACCCAACTCCTTGTCGTTTGTTTGTTATGAGTGATGGGGTGGCGAGGTCATGGCCGCCCACCCATTTGGGTTGTGGTTCTGTGGGAGGGGTCGAGGATCATGGCCCACCCCTCCACCATATACGTTTTATGATTATGTGCAGATGGGAGTTGGGGTGGTGGGGTTGGTGGCCCGCCACCCCTTTTTTTATATATATTTTTGTTGTATTAAAACAAAGTGTGTGTTTTTGCAAATTTAGTTTTGGACCAAAGGAGTATTTTTAACGAGGAAACAATTTTGCCTGGAATCTAGCTAGAGTTGGCCGGATTCGTTCTTCCAGAAAAAGTCCAAATTGTGCCTTCATTAATCCTGCCCAGTCATCAAAAAGTCAACCCAACTTTGACTACCTCTATCTTCTTCATCTAGACTCAGATTGGAGTGTCGTTCATACCGTTGGAATCAAGGCGATGAGCACTTCGATCTGATGTCAAGTGCATCGACTTTTCGCCACTTTGAATTTTGAGCTTTTTCCATGCCACTAGTGTCTGGAGATCCACCTGGATAAATCCTCCCCATTGAGGAGCTTTTGGACCGCCAAAATCTTGATCAGTCAATTGGCAAGTGAGTGAATTGTTCCCTCACTTTTTCTTTTTCCAGGCATTTTGCCTTGCTATGGTGCATCCCCTTGAAACCAACTCGAAGGTGTTCCACATATCCCCATCGTGAAGTCCTAGTTCTTTTGTCAAGGATGATGTCTTTAGGTAACTCATCGAGATACTCTGGTGCAAAGTCATCAACTTTAGGAACTATGCCCACCTCTTCGGTGTCCATAATCAATGGTGGCTCATACAACTTTAAGTTCTCCACATTCATTACAGAGTACATTTGCATATATATCGGCAAATCAAGATGGAAGGCATTGTTTCCAATATTTTCCAAGATGGTGAATGGACCATACCAAATTGGTCACAACTTCTTCCCTTCTCCCTTCATCCTGTCCTTGTTGATATGGAACCACACTTTTTTTCCCACTTGAAATTGATGATCGATTCAGCGTTTGTCATGTCAAGCCTTGTACCAGGCTTGACTTTTCTTCAACTACTCGTGTACTACTTGGTGAATCAACTGGATCCATTGAATGAACTGTTGTGCTTTGTCCCTGTCATCATGTCCACTGGAGTCATCTTCCCTTCCAAAGACCTATCAAAAGGGTCTTTTGGTAGG
The DNA here is from genome assembly GCA_000404065.3 of Pinus taeda. Taxonomy (NCBI): domain Eukaryota; kingdom Viridiplantae; phylum Streptophyta; class Pinopsida; order Pinales; family Pinaceae; genus Pinus; species Pinus taeda. Next base: position 90,051 of record APFE030332350.1, read on the forward strand.
TATCCAAAACATGTCTCAAATGGTGAACAATGCATAGATGAGTGCACTACTCGGTTGTAGGAATCTTGCACATATGGAAGATGCTCATCCCACAACTTAGGGTGTTTCCCACAATAGCCTCACAACAAGTGTACCACGGTGCGGTTGACAACCTTTGTCTGTTTGTCAGTCTTTGCATGAAATGTCATGCTTCTTTTCAACTTGGTGTTCATCATCTTCCACAAGTTGGTCAAAAACTCTCCGAGAAAGCGTGAGTCTCGATCTGACACAATCGATGTGGGTAACCCAAAATGGACCCAAACATGCTAAAAGAAAAGATGAGCAGTCTACTCTGTAGTGATCTGATTTTTACAAGGCATTAAAATACACATCTTACTAAAACGGTCAACAACGACATACAAATAGTCGTGACTTTTTCTAGACAAAGGAAAACCTCTTACAAAATCCATCGACACACTTTCCCATGGACGACTCAGAATAGGGAGTGGTGTGTAGAGCCCAAGTTCTCTATTAGAGGGCTTTGAAACATAACATGTCACACACCCCTTTACATAGCGAGTCACAATGTTCTTCATATGAGGCCAAAAACAAAATCTTTGTACCTGACACAAAGGTTTTTCAATACTAAAATGACCAGACACAAGGGAGGTGTGGGCCTCCCTGATTACATGTACCCTTTCTCTTGCGGGTATCCACAATTTTCCAAGGTGATACAACAGTTTCCCCTGCAAGTGATAGTTGTCCACCTATGAACCATGGGTTAGTTTTGCATAAATCTCCTTAAAGTCATCATCGTTAGCATATTGTTCAACATAACTTTCAAAAGATAATGAAGCATTATGAAAAACAACAGAAGCAGAAATAGGAGGGAGAGATAGCATACCAGCCACTTTGTTGCTAGTGCCCTTTTATACTTTATGACCAGATGAAACTACTGAAGAAAACCCATCCACCTGAAAAGATGAGATTGTTGCAACTTGGTTTGTGACTGAAGATACTGCAAGGGCTGATGATCTATGTGGATGATGGTCTCCTTGCCAATCAAGTAGTGTTTCCACTTTTTCACACTCTGGACCAAGGCATATAACTCCTTGTCATAAGTTGGATAGTTTATCACAACCTTAGATAATTTCTCTGAATGGTAACATATGGACTTCCTTTGCTGCATCAGTACAGCTCCCATGGCATATCCGCTGGTGTCTGTCTCGATCTCGAATGGCTGTTGGAGATTTGGTAAGGCCAAGACCAGTGCGGTGTTGATATTTTCTTTCAATGTTTTGAAGGACTTCTGTTGCTTTCCTCCCCATTGAAAGACTTGCTTTACACTTGTCAATGTGCGTAAAGGTGCGGAAATAATAGAGAAATTGACAATAAATCTCCTCCAATATTGTACTACACCCTAAAAGCTGTGAACCTCGGTTACACTAGTAGGCTTAGGCCAATTTACAATTACTTCATCTTTAGAAGGATCAATTTTTAGCTGACCATTACCAACAATATGACATAGGTAAACCAAAGAGGTTTTCCCAAACTCACATTTTGACATATTTACATAGATTTTTTCGTTTTTCAATACATCAAGCACTTTCTTCACATGACATACATGTTCATTCCAACTTTTACTAAAGATAAGAATATCATCTAGATATAAAAAAACAAATTCATCATTGAAAGGCCTAAAGAGATCATTCGTGACCCTCATGAAAGTGGTTGGAGCATTACAAAGTCTGAATGGCATCACCATCCATTCGAACAACCCGTGTTTGGTCTTGAAGGCAGTTTTCCACACATCCTTCTTTGCAATTTGGACCTGGTGATAACCACTACGCAAATCCAATTTGGTGAAATAGATGGCATTCTTTAACAGATCTAATAAGTAATCAATGCAGGGAAGAGGGTAACGATTTTTCAGTGTGATTTTGTTTAGTGCTCCATAATCCATGCACATCCTCCATGTGCCATCTTTCTTCGGCACTAAGACAATCGGTGAGCCACATGGAGAAGTGCTCGGTCTAATGACCCGTTGGTTCAATAGTTCCTGCACCTGCTTTTTTATTTCCTCCATCCCAATGGTCAACATCCTGTACATGCCAATATTCGGTAAAGGAGCATCATGCTACAAATGGATCTCATGTTGGATATCCCCCTTTGGAGGTAATCCCTTTGGTTCCTAAAACATCTCATCATAGTTATAAATTAATTCACATAATTCCTTTTTATGCACATGATCACAACCCTAGAAAGCATCGGATAATTCTGCATCTTTTCCCTTACAATCATAAGCATGTAACCCTTACTGGAATTCACCAACCTCTTCATTTGTCATGCACTTACAAGGTTGGTGTTGATTTTACTTTGATGAGCCCTTACAATATATTCTACCCCATCTTTTGTGATTTGGTATTTGTTTTCATGACGAAAGAAGATTCCCTTTCTATTATATAGATATGGACTCCCTAACGCGATGCCACAGATACCCAATGGTATCACATCAAGTTTTACCTCATCCACTAACTTACAACTGATCACAAACTTAACCTTACACTACTTAATTACATTCAGTTTTGCTTTATCATGTATCCATCCAAGTGGGTAAGGTTTTGGATGTGGTTTGGTTTCCAAGCCTAGATTCTTTACCAAGGACTCTAAAATTAAGTTTGCTTGGGATCCAGTATCAAATAGAGTTTCCACTTTTGTATGATCTATGATAACTCTATTATGAAATAGATCAATTCTCTTTCATTCATCAGGAAGAGACTCATCTATTGAAGTAGTTCCTTCATGTGATTCAGAATTAACATGAAGTGTAAGAGTACCTTCTGTTCCTACTACTGTGATCAATGCTTCATCTCCTGAATGAGATCCAAGGTCTTGTTGCATAGTTGCCACTGTCTTCTGCTTGCCTTTTCCTCCATACTTCTTTGGTCTTTTTTTCAGATACTATTTCCAACAATGATTGTCATCATGACCTTCCTTTTTGTAGTGATTGCAATAAGGTCTTTCTCCTTCATATTTATTGGTTGATGTCGTCCTCTTCTCCTTTCCTTTTCCTTTCACTTTGGGTTTTCCATTTGGAGGTTTGAAAGGTGGTTTCTTGAAATGATCATCTCTTTCATTTTTGCCCCTGTTCTCAAGATGAATTTCCTTCAGACTGGTGGATTCAATAGTAGTTGGTTCAAACAATAATAATGAATGTCTAAGGTAACTATGTAATGATCCAATATACTTAGTTACTACTTCAGGTGAGTCAAGTGCAATGCCAAAATTAAGTGTCTATTTTCTAAATTCCTTTGTAAAGATTTGGACATCCTGACCTCTGCCTTGCCTTAAGTATTGCCAATACATTAAGGCTTTTTGTTTATAACACAAGGAATAGAATTGTTCCTTTAATGCATAAATGAAACTAGGCCATGAGGAAAGAATATTACGCACACTCTTATTGCTTCACAATTTTCTCTCCCACCAAATGAGAGCAGTGCTACTTAGCCGAAGAGAGGCCAACTAAATATTTGCCTCGTCCTCTACAATATGTTGAATCCTGTAGTAGATTTCAATCTGCCTAATCCAGTTATCAATGTTTTCTACATTACTTTCATTGTTAAACATGGGAAGATAAAATTTGACATCTAATTTAAAGAAAGTTTATTAGATGCATCCCTTGAATTTCTATGATGATGGTGATGAGAGGAAGAATAAATTTCACTCGTGGAAGGAGAAGGAGGGGGTTCTCCTTCACCATTTCCATGCACTGAACCTTGTTCTTCTAGATTTCTCTCTTCTGCTTTCTCCAGCCTTGAAAGCAATTGGTCGGCATTCTCTTCCATTGTATAGAAGGTTTTGCGGAAATTGCGCTCCTCTTCCTGGTGAGCCTCTTCATCTGCCATGTTTCTCTTTCGATGTGCACACCCCACTTTGGGATCGAAAGACTTTAGTTTTCCTTCGCCTCTTCGGAGACTGTTCCTTGTTAGCATACAAAGATGCGATTCACATCTAAAAAAAGACCTACTTTGATACCACTTGATCCAAAATATTTTTCTTATAGATGTGTTAAAGAATTACATGCATAAATTGTAGCTTAACATGGAAAACTTAATGTGCACATGAGAGAAGAGGAGAAACACATAAAGCATGAAAGAAGACAATAATACTTGATAACAGAGTTCGTTTAACTTGGACTAAGCCTTTGAGCCATGCTCGATCAATGGGGAGGCCTTCATTCATTAAGTGGCATGACATACAAGAGTACAAGCATCAGTTACAAAAAAGGAGTTTTATACCTCCATACTGAAAAATGGCCAAAAAATGCAAAATTGATGGAGAAACGGACAACGACGTTAGGTTCATGGCGTCGAGAAGTGCTGAAACCATATAAAATTTGTTAAAATCTAACAAAGTGAAAATTCGGCCCTTCTGCAAAATTTTGCCTCAAACTACGTGCACTGCCTCCTCTACCTAGGCGCACTGACAAACTGTGTTTAAATAAAACTTGGCAGACAGATTTTCCCAAGTGATGGCTAGCTGAGTTGGTTAAGGAGCCTGGTTCAAACGGAGGAGGTCGGGTGGTCAAACCCTGCCTCCTCCTTTTTTCATACATTACAAACAAACAAAAAATAAATTTAAGTTTCGATTGGGTCGGGCCTACCTTGGGTGGCCTACCCACTGTACCCACCTCCCACTGGCCCGTCATAATACATGTCATTTTTTGTGGGTTGGGTTTGTGCCCCAAGGGTCAGTGCACCCAACTCCTTTTCTTTTGTTTGTTATGAGTGGTGAGGTGGCAAGATCATGGTCGCCCACCCGTTTTGGTTGTGGTTCTGTTAGAGGGGCAAGGGGTCGTGGCCCACCCCTCCATCATATACGTTTTATGGTTATGTGCAGATGGGAGTTGGGGTGGCGGAGTTGGTGCTCAGCCACCCCCTTTTTTTATATATATATTTTGTTATATTAAAACAAAATGTGCTTTTTTAGGAATTCAGTTTTGGACCGAAGGAGTCCTTTTAACGAGGCAACAATTTGGTCCTGAATCTAGCCGGAGTTGGCCAGATTCCATCCATTGGAGAAATTCCAAATTTTGCCTTCATTAATCTTGTCGAATCATCAAAAAGTCAACCTAACTTTGACTACGTCTATCTTCTTCATCCAGACTCAGATTGGAGTGTTGTTTGCACTGTTGGAATTAGGGTGACGAGCACTTCGATCTGATGTCAAGTTCATTTCCTTTCTGCCACTTTGAATTTTGAGCTTTTTCCACGCCACTGGTGTCTGGAGATCCACCTGGATCACATGCAAGCCTCACTTCTCGAAGGAAAAGAAGACCACTCTCCTGTGTTGACAAGCAAGATTCGAGGCAAATCCTTAAGACAATGGAAACCAGTCCATCATATTGGATGGGACTCCCACACAAACTAGTGCGAGGTCTAGTTGGGACTTAATACCAGGGTGATCCCTTGAATGTTGGCATGTCTATCACAGTCAACATTTTTAGTGCTAGGAGGGAAATGAGTTGTATATGGTTGAAATTCCCCTCACACTCATTCATCAACCATCTGGTCAAGGTAGTAACTCACACTCCCTCTCACCTACATGCGACTCTGCGGCTGGTTACTCCTCACCTCCCAGTGTTGAACACGATACTCCATATCAACACCTTTTCTCCATCTTTCCCATCACTCAATAGTTCACAAAAGTAGATGGACTGATCCTAGACATACAACATTTCCACGTGCAACGAGGAAGCCAAAAGCCACTCTGATGGGATTTGTTGTATCATCGATGCAAGAAGCAGCCCTTGCCTCACTTGAATGTGTAGGAGAAGCTATAAAAGAAAACTCTAATCTTCTAGCAAGGTGAACAAGACATTATTATGATCTTGGGATTAGACTTCAATGTAGGAGGCGGAGGAGAAGGTAGTGGAGGAGGCAGAGGCGGAGATGAACAAACAAACTCAAAGTCGGAACCATCAAACTCCGAAGGAGAGGAAGGGGACGAAGAAGAAGAAGAGATGGTTGACCCAAATATTGAATGGATGAATCAGGGACCATTGGATCTCTCAACCGTTCTCCACAAGATGCCGAGACAAGCAGAGAGAATGAACATCAAGTTCGACCCTGACAGCACGGTAAAGGTGGAAGACCAGTTAGACAACGTATACCTACAGCTGCAGACCCTTTCGGTAGTTATGATGATGTAGCATGTAGATTGTTCCCATGTACCTCGGTTGGTTGTGCAACTTCTTGGTATCAAAACCTTCCACCGAACTCTATACACAACTGGGTTGCATTCAAACGCATGTTCCTTGAGAAGTTCGTTGATGACAAGACCCCAGCCATGCTACTCAAAGAGTTGGGAAGCCTTAAGATGGAGGTAAAAGAGAAAGTGAAAGATTTCAATCATAGGTTTACACGTATATTGAACAAGTTTGTAGCAGACACTAAACCTCATGACTCCATCACCACTGATTACTACACGTCCGTGCTGCCAACCAACATTACATAATTCGCCAAGCGAGCTGCGAAACCAACACTATTGGAAAACTGTGAAGAGGCTATCGCTGTTGAGAAAGAACTACGTGCAGTCAGAGTCATCAAGGATGATGAATCAAAGAAGGACTCCAAGGATGTGAGCAGGAAGTCCCAAGAAATGACGAGCAAGGGTAGAGACAAAGAAATAACTGATATTGAGACCCTCACTCGTCTTGTCAAGAGATTGTCCAATGATATGTCCAAACTCAAACAACGTAGAATGGACACATTTGTCAGCATTCACCCGCCTAGGTAGAGATAGGAAAGCATATCATCAAGAACTAGCTAGTTCATTTCAAAAACTATGGAGAAGCAGTGTTCTAGCTCGAACAATGTGCAGATCCGAAATTTTATTCTCTCCACAAAGATCATCATCCCGAGAACTCTTTTTCGGGTTGGAAGCGATTCACAAATGCTTTTTACAGTCATACACTTCATGTGGGAAGCAATATGTAGGAGCAACCAGAAGACACAGACAATGGCAAAGAGGTTGCACCTGATGAGCCATCATGCTCTAAGTATGTGGAGAACGTGTATCAGTGCTCGCAAATGATTTCAAAGACGAACATCGAGAAGCAGCACCAAAATAAAACTGACCATTACAATCTTAGGAGTAAAGCGGCTCCCCCCACACTTAGGGAGATGCAAGAAAAGTTCAGAGTGGTGATAAGGAAGACTGATCCACCAGCCACCCCAAAGCAAAAAACACAAAGCAAGTTAGGGAAGAGAGGGATAGACAAAATCACATCCATGAGAAGCATGCTGCAAAGCATTCTACTTGATAACATGAACACTCATTTTACCCCATACACCTCAGCGAGTCTACTACCTCTGGATTACAACAATTTTTATGACATGAAGAAAACTCGGGAAAACATCAGCTTGTTTGAGTTGGCTAAGATCTAGAGCCAACGAGATATCCTGCTGCGTGATTAGGATAGTTAGCGACAGACAACGCAACCTCTACTAGCAAGGGAGAAAGCACACCTCCCAGATCACTTTCAACTATCCTCAATACACTCTAGATGGAAGAAGTAAACTCAGGTTGCCCTCCATTCCTACTATCTTTTGAAATTTTCAATTGTAATGTTCACAGCTGTTTGGTTGATTCCAGCACGAAAACCAACATCATGCTACTCTCCATCATTAAATGGATCAATGCACAATGGAGTGAGACATCTGTGCAAATCATCCAACTTGATCGAACATCAGTAACAACCATTGGTGAATTAGGAGATGTGATTATTTGACTATCTCACGACGGTTGAGTCCACCAATGCATAAACATAGTGGTTGTGGACATCTCGGAAGCATATGGTCTATTACTTAGTGTTATCAGGAAAACTAGTGTCCATTTAGAGCTACTAGTCCCAGTAAGACGGGTAGCTATCTTAGAAACAAACAAACTAAAGTCACTTGTGTTTTCCTTTATGAGAAATAGATGAGAGAGAAGCAGAGAGTACCAACCTCAGTCTTTCTCTTGGCTCCTTGCTTGTGTCCTCTCCCCTTTGACAGATCTTTGCCACTCCTTCCTCACTTGTCCCGGTTCAAAGAACAACTGTAGAGTCAAAGCAGCATAATAGCATCAAAGCATAGAGATCTATAACCATAAACAATATAGGATCAAATATATATCGACCATACAAATGCATATATCAATACAAGATTCAGAGATATATAAGAATATGGAGGAAAACTCAAATAGATTTATCAATAGAAGTAGTAGAAGAGAGGATTACAACCCATTAATCTGACCCAGTGCCATCCTCCCAGCATGAAAGCCCTCTTCACCTCATGAAAAGCTAGATCACCCAACACTATGATGTTCCACAGAGAAAC
>APFE030332357.1:0-29038 GCA_000404065.3 Pinus taeda
AACTACAATCCGACGGTCACGATATGTAGTGATCCGACGGTTCATTCTCTCCTCGGTATTACCGACACTTGATCCGTGGCTTGACACCCGATTGGTCCATGAATTCTATTTAAAGCGCATGGAGGGTCATTTGTAGGTTAACCGTGCATGAGAGAAGCTTATGTAAATTTTCATTCTTTTATTAATAAATTGCCTGTAGTTGCCAGGTTGGCGCAGGCCGTGGACTGTTTCCCTCTCTGAGGGTTTTAACCACGTCAAAATACTGGTGTATTGATCTGTGATCTGTTTGTGAGCGGTGTCCTTCTGGTGTTCTGTCTGAGGAACTTACCCTGTAAATTCCTACAATAATGACATCATATCATTTAGTTTCTAAGGATTATAGCTAGAATATGAAGGTTATATGGTAAAAAATGATAAGAAAAAGAGGATTTTTAAGTGGAATGGACTGTCATAATTTGATACCAACATATTGCATAGAACATAATGCCCTTGCTGATGTGTATGGGCTCAAACTCCAGTAAATGGCTATTGAGGGGCTCTAAGAGAATCACACAACCCAAATACTTCATAAATTATTAGAGTCACCATTTTATTAGATGGTTCTAGTCCAATCTGACCCTTGATCAGTTTCAATACCAACTCCAACTTCAAATTTAGTCGTTGGAAGATCTGCTCTCCCTATTTAACATGTAGCCATGATCTGATTCTTCAACTTGTCCTGACGATGAACCACACTCGTTGGTTCGAAACGCATCAACAAAATTATTATAATGTGATCTCTACTGAAGAAATCTTCTCAAAAACTAGATATGGATCACAAAAGCTTATATTCAACAATTGTTTGTTTGTCTTAGTCAATACATTTGTTGTGCGGTTCCTTGAAGCCAATCAAATATTGCATAGCACATATCTACGTAAATCTCATGGATCATCTAAACATTATATTTTTTTGTTAGTATAAAACTAACATAAATGCATAGATTCATATATAAATAGGCGTTCTGAATGAACAATATTTGAAAGGAATCCACATGATCGTTACCTTGACTCTAGGGTGTTGTATTTTAAAATTTTGGCAAGGTCTTGAAAGCTTCATTGTTGGCTGAATGATATTTTTTGTCTTTAAATTTGGATATTAGTTTATTTTTCATATTGTTGAAACATTCAAGAATAGTCATGTGAATATATCCACACAAGAGAATGTTCTAAACCACACTCCAAACCTTATTCCATAGAAAGACAGTGGAATTCACGCCATTAGGCTCCTTCTTTCCTTTCCAGAATCCATTAGAGACACGGGAATAAAACTCAACCAAGACCTGCATATAAATGATGTTTTATCAGAGGGATTCCACCCAATACCATGCATAAAAAATGGTGAAATCCCAAGGATGATACTCAACCAATATTTTCATATAAATGATGTTTGATCAAATAGATTCCATAAATTAGCATGCATTAGACAATGTGAAATCCCAAGGTTGTTGTAGGATTTGCGCCCCATATTCAAGGTTTGCAAGTATAGAATGAGAAGGTCACTAATTACTGAGGTTGAGAGATCCAAAATGGTTATTTGGTAAAGTCAAAGTGGCTAGGTAGATTGAAGCCTCTTTCAACTAAGGTTTAATGCTATTGCACTAAACCCATGATACCACAGGCCTGACTCATAAAGATTTAGCAAAGAAGAGATGTGGAAGGGTAGTCAACACTATCATTAGTAGCACACTTCACCTTGTACGTCTCCTCAAAATCATAGTTACCTAGTTTATGTTCATGTTTGAACATCAAATTAAAAAAAAAACCACGCCATACAAAAATTCAATAAAATTCACCATTAAATTCAAATATATCTATATAAAAAACTTACATATAAATTTTTCAATATAACATATATAAATAATAATATATTAAATTTAACATATATAAAACATGATACATATAACTTAATAATTGGAGAGGAAATATTGACAAGCTTTATTTATTATAGATTCCAAGATATGTTTAGGCCAAAGAATTTATGGATATAAATTCACTAAAGATAAGCATTCAAGAAGATTCTGTTGAAAGAACTGGAACCAAATGTAAAAAGGTGAGTCTCAATGTATAGCACAAGGTTTCAATAAGTGGCACAAATACAACATAGTTCATAATCTTAGAAAACTGGAGGATTAGGTTAATGGACAAAAAATTGCTACCAACAACAGGCATATAGAAAAGGACTTGTCTCACATCATCCCCAATGCAGAGTTTTCAAGAAACAAGAAGAACAACTCCTCTTTGACCATAAATCTATAATAGCATGCCAAAGAAATGATAACCTGTGACATGGAATCATCCTCAAAGAAGAACCCACTATTGAATGGTATCAAAGGAAAGCTACAATAATTCAACGATGAATACTACTTGTTGAAAGCCCTCCAAGGTTCAGAGCTTGCTCCAAAAGCAAGGGATGAGAGATAAAGGGAAGACCACAAGGTTGGAGAAGACATCCACCATCCCATTTCCTTGAAGTGGATGAATACCATGAAGAATCTTAGATCCCCCTCTCTATGGGGATTTAGTTTATATATTTTATTTTTATTGTTCTAATAGCATAGGATTTAGTGGCTAGTAGCCAAGCTATATACAACATTGACATGTCTTGCTTCTATTATATTTAGTGGAAAACAACCCAACTATACTTAGTATTATTTTCTTTTGATTATATTAGGAGACATTGGACAAGGGCCCAACACTATTGTTCTAAAACTTGGTCCGACTTGGCTCGATGGGCCAGTTTGGTACCAAATAAGGCCTACTCCACCAAGTAGGTGCATGATGACCCCATACAAAATCCAAGAAAAAAATTCACTATTTAATTTAAAAACTCAAAAAACAAAGCATTAAACTGATCAAATGTCTATAAAGAGATATCCCACACCTCTATTTGTCTCACAGCTTTCTCACAGAGCATTTGTGAGCATTTCAAATTTTGGAGTAGAGCTGAAATCGAGAAGAACAATGTGATGCTTGAGCTTGGTGCTAGTTTGGCATTTGTGTGAGGTTATTTGCAATGGATTTAGGCAGCTTAATCAAGAGGCTATAATGTATCTTGAAGCTTGGAGGAGTTGTGGACCAAATTCTTGTGCCCACTACCCATTATTTTCATTTCCAGGCATGTTTTCCCTCTCTTTAAATTGCAAATGTATATGCTTTGAAATTTGTCCCCATTTTTAATCTTCTTCTCTTCAAAATTCAAATATTTGCCTCTTTAAATTACAAATGCAAATCATCTGAAATTTGTCCCTGTTTTGAATTTGACTCGGAATTTTTAATTTCCACAAGTCTAGAATTATGCTACTTGGATTTCAGAAATGTAACGTTCTCTTTCAAACCACAGATTGGAATTTTACCATGGTTTACACCCTTAGATTCAAAGATCCTACATGGATCCAGGCTAATCTAGATAATATGAAACTTTATTGCAAATACTGCCAGAAATGCATTAAGAATGGAAGGGGGAGTGTGAATTCATAGATTTAACGAACACTTGGATAGTTTAAGAGGCCAAGTTTCCCATGCATGGCCCCATTAGAGGAGATTGGACAGATTAGATTTGAATTGCAAAACCAGCTTGCAAAATTTGAAGAAGACAAGTCTCGGCCAAAAGGAGATGGTTGTAGCATGTTTTTCAGACCCTAAAGCTTATGGAGGCCATTTAGAGTCTCATTATTGCTGACATATATTGGACTTGGTGCCAATTTTTTTGATATATTCAGCTTTACATGGTATATGTATGTGCCATGAGTATAGTTTTGCATATTTTGTTTCAATGGTTTTGAGTTGTATATATTTTTTGGTAAATCGAGTCATTGAAATAATATTAGACTGAGTCGAATTTTAATCATACATTTTGTGAAACATAAGGACAACAAAAGGGTAGCGTAAAAGAGGAAGAGGCCTTTGATTAGCCAGAAGAGACTAGGGCACAACAACGAGGAGCAGAAGGGCCATTTTGGAGCCTCTTGTGACTGCATTAAGGATTATCCCATGTTGCAGCTAGGCTGAGGGTGTTAAAGGCTGAATGTAGGACTGATATGGGAGAAACGAGGTGAGTTAAACCTTGTTTTGTGTTGGTTGTAGGCGTTGGAGCTTAACTGTGGTAGGCCACATGCCATACCACCATAGAAAGACATCTACGCAAGGTTGTTTAGGTTAGTGTATGCCTACAACAAAAACACAATAGGTAGGCACGATCCCATGGTTAGATCACATTGATTGGTGGTTGTTTGGGTGGTATATTTAGGGTCGTTGCAACGTGCAAGTGCCCTAACCAGGGACAACATAAATATATCATAACTGAAGCTGAGTTTGACTTGTGTTGGGTCAAATTTTTGACCAGTATTTGGATCAATCTATGTTACAGTTTATTCGGAGCGCTTTGTTAGAGTTGACTTGGGCATGAAGGAACTCCAACTGGGAGTAGATCCCACTATGGAGTGATGTAGGTATCCTAGGGTGGATAGATTTTTGTAGCCCGTGGAAGCCAAGGAGGTAGGGCTGACATGGCATGTTAGAAGCCCTAACCAATGGGTAGTTTAACAGTGAGGTTTGGATCCTATATTTGTGCAATAGCTCCTCTATTGCAAAGCAAAGGGAAAATGTGGACAAGTCCATGGGAAACCATGTGTAAGTGTTTGCTAGGTGTGGGGATGCTCTAACTAGGTGCAAATGCTATATCAACCAGATGGTCAGAGTATGTTGTTGAGGGTAGATTGGTTGTCGATGGATTGAAACCAAGCCCTAGTTTGTATCTTGTACAAGTGGATGTATGAGGGCCATTATCCCTAGTATGGGAGCCCTAGATTGTTGTATTATATTTTGTTTAATATAACGAAGTTGGGTTAAAATTTTTAAAACGTTGTTTATATTCTGTGCATGTTTGATTTACTGTTGTTTATATTCTATTGTGCAAAGTAGTATCATTGAGATTCTTGGTTTGGTAGCATCAGAGATGTTAAGATTCTATCCTAGACCCAAGATCATCAAAATTCAACATCCATAACCTAACTGCTAAAGGAAAGAAGGGTTTTGAGATGCAAGGAGAGGGGAAAAAGGAGAATGTGTTACTCAACAAACCTAACAAAGTGAAGGATCAAGAAAAACCCCCATCAAATATTGAAGTGGACTTCGAAGACAAATCTAATTGGAATAAAAATAAATGTAAAGAAAGAAAGTTGCAAAACAAGAGAGAAGAAACCATCATCAACTGTGAGTTCAAGAAGGAAAAAATTTAGCAAAGGAACCACAAGGTAAAAGGTACAATAAAATAAAGTTTTAGCTAGGAAAAAGAGGTAGGAAAAGGAAAAGAATATTGAGAAGAGATGAAAAAATAGTTGAAATCATGCACAAACAAAATGTAAAGTCAGTTTCAAACTTCCATACTAGTAGTAAGGGCTTTCATTGCAAAATTTGCATCCCTAGTAAAATTATTTTGTTTCTATTAAAGAGACAATGATCCTAGATTTAAGTTATTTATGAAAAAAATGGTGAGAACTAGAGTTCAGTCTAATAGACCTATTTAGTCCGAATGAGGGAATGAAATCTAAGAGAACAAATCATGTTTGATGAATCAATGAATCATTTATTAATAGAAAACAAGTCTATTATACCTTTGAAGTGACATTTTTCAAGTCAACTACTGTCTTTGTTACTTTTGACTATCATTTCTTTCATCTCGCTATCTTGCAATAAATTAAGTTTAGCATACTAAGAACAACTAGTCATACGAGTCCTTCGTAATCAAAACTTATAATGGGTACACGTTTCTTCTTTTCAATATACGTTTGTCCTTGGTTTGTACCTATTACAATCTCACATTTCTCTGGCAGGAGGAGCTTTCCCATGTTTTGGTTCTTATAGTTACAAAACTTGGCTCTGTGAAAAATTGGGTGAGACCGGAGAGTAAGTGATTAGCTCAAACACTGGAAAAACTCAGGCAAAGTAGGCTAATTTTTTCTTACAATAATGGAAATTTTGTATTGGCTAAGAAGTCAGTTTGACTTTCCAGCAAGTCAGTTTGGCTTCTTTTCTCTATTCGCCTGAGCTTGAATAGGAAACTATAACAAATCTTGTAACAATTATCCTGATAATGTTATCAAGTTATAAATACATATTTTTAATGTAGTGGATGGCTAAAAGAGGAAGATGGAGATGAAAGTATATATGAAAGTAGGGATGGTATTTATACCACACTAGAGAGTTTTGGCATGTCTCCAAGAATAGATGACGATGAAGAGGAGTTCCCAAATCCAACTATACCAAAAATTGCCACCAAAGATCCACTTTGAACATGAAGGTTGATATTTTAAAGAGTGGATTTAGGTTGGGTGCGGGATCCTCCATGGGAAGTTTTGGGGCTTAGAGCCCATATTTTGGTCAATTTTGTAATTCCAATGTAAAGAATCCACATTTTGTGGGTGTGGAGCGTGTAGTTTGTTAAAGAATTGTAGGGTTGTCTGCCCTTACTTTTGATAATCTAATGTTGGTTGTAGAAGATCTACCCATGGTTCGTAGACCATGGGATTGTATAAATAGAGGGAAGCTAGTCAAGGGAATCAAAATCAAAATATCTAAGGAATAATGATGTTTGCGAGATAATTCTAAAGTGTAAAGTTTATCTTTGGGTCGTGGCATACAAAGAGGCTTTGCAACTGAGTGCACAAAGGCCTAGTAGTCCATAGTTGAGTGTGCGGACCCATGTAGCTGAGTGCGCATGACGAGTCGAGTCTGTAAACACTGGAAGTATTAATAAAGAGAAGTTTCTATCAATTCTAGGTCTTTATTTCCTATTTTATGCATCTGTTATAGTGGGTATGAATTTCACTTTTAATGCTTATATGATGCGAATGTGTATAATTATATTGGCTACATGAATGCAAGATACAATATCTATTTACGTGAAGATAATCAAGACTTGTTAATAAGATATGTAAGATACTTGGCGTAGTTTAGGAGATATCGTAGTTCGCTACCTTATCAGTGCGAAAGGACTTCAACCCATGGTTAGGGCTGCGCAAAAGTCTATTATAACAAATCACGAAGGTATTGAAGGGTAGAAAAGTGTGCGAAGGGACCTACGCGAAGGCAGGTTTAGTTGGACTAAACCAACATCACATCCATCTCAAGGGTGAGGAAACTTGGTTCCAGCATCCCCCCATACTACTTTGGGTGAGACTTCTGTCTGCGCTCCATGAGCTAATGCCAAAAGGGCCAGTAGTGTAGGGATTTGTTTGGCTAAATAACTCGGAACCTAGGTTAGTCCCCCATAAGCCAACAAATAGTTTCATTGCCAAGACTAGAATCGGCATGAGAGACGTGTGATGTCGTATCATTGGAATCCAACTAAGAAAAAAATTGAAGGCTGGTTGGACAGAAGAATTCACGAGTTCGCGGCCCAAGAGAACAAAAACCTGCAATTATCAAAAGAAGAGTGGCTAGACAGCTACTTGTATATAGAGATCCATGAAATCATTTTCGTGTCCTTCCCTATTGAGTTGTATGAGTGGATCGCGAAGCTAGCAGATAGCCAAGGAAGGTGGAAACTTTACAGTCCTACTGTGTAGACCCCAGAGCTGGTGCAGAGATTGGAAGCATTAGAGCATAAGATCACATGTGTCATCAATCATTGGCTTGATCGTATTATAGGAGGATTTGTTACTGAGTTCGTGGTTGACACCTCAGTCAGCTACAACGAGGCAGAGTAACACTTTCTCAAAGGACTGTGAGGTAAGTACATAAAGGTTTTGAATACTTGGATTAAAATGTTGTTATGCGAAAACCAGGTTATGTAGTTACCTTGATGTTTGGGGCTACGCAAAGTGGAAAGGTTTAGAAGGGACGAAGGAAATAAGGGTCCAGAAAATAGCCCCTTGATTTCACCTCTGCGAGGAAACAAGGAAGAGCTCGCGAAGGTCTCTTCACGAAGTGCTATTCATCTGATAAGACAAAGAATTCTCCGAATACCACCTCCACCCACACGACCACCAGCATCACTTCCATCACCTCCATCTTCACCCATACAAACTCCACCACCACTGCAATTCAATATGGCAAGCACAATGAAGTTTCCTGTGTTCAAAGGGTTGGAAAATGAGAATCCAGACCAATTCTAGTTCATTGTAAGCATTGTATAGGAAGCGCAAGGTGTTACAGATGACCATATAAAGAAGGCAACACCGGTTAGCACCCTGCAGGATCGCACACGTATGTGGTATATTAAGTACTCCAATGATAACCCAAATGTGAGAGTCATGGATATAAAAGCAGTGCTAAATAGAGAATTCAGTAGAACTAAATCCGAAGCGCAGTTGATCATGGAATTTAAAGAGATAATGATGCTACTAGGCGCGACTCCTTGGGAACTAGATTAGAGGCTAAAATGTACGATTTGTGAAGAAAACATGAATCTGATAGATGGAAAACATCGCGAGTGGTTTGTAGCTTCGCTACTACCACATTTAATGAAAGCATTATTTCAGTAGAAGGTAACAAATTAGGCAGAAGCCTTAGAGATCACTCTGAGGCTACATAAGACTTCGATGCAATATCCTAATTTGGGAGTTCAGTGGATCCATGTACAGTGGACAAATCTGTTCCTTGAGATGTAGAGTCCGAAATAGGACCGGACGGTTCGGCTAGAAGTGCTTGAAGAAGTGTGGTGTGTGAAATGCAAGAGCTAGGGTGATGACAAAGACCACTACCTAATTTTTACAAATTACCTCGTATGAGAAGGACCGATGTCATTAAGACCGGAAGATCAAGTAGGACTTAGTGCGGCACCCACTTTGTGGTGTGCGATCTGTCAAATAGTTGGAAAACATGCCACAGACAATTATCACTTGTTACAGAAGTATAAGAAAAATTCACAATAGTTGTTCTGCAACTTTTGCAGGTCTGTGGCACATGACGAGTGTACCTGCAAAAGTTATGAGTTGATGATGGATAGAACCCCCACCTACAAGGTTTAGGCTAAAATGTGGTCCCTTGACCAAAATGCAGGAATGGCGCAAATAGGATTTCAGGGGCGCAGATGAGGCCAAGGCAGAGAAGGACCTAGCAGAGGTCATGAACAATTGATTTGCTATAATTGTGAAGGTCCAGGACACTATGCCCACGATTTCACCAATCCAACGTGCCTGTCGTGCAAGCATTGCACGTTGTTCGATCATGACACAGAATATTGTCCTACACTGATAACTAGGATACGCGACAAAGGAATGCTATCACCTCCCCCGACTCAAAATCTATAAATGATGAGGTTGGACCCATGCGAGGAAGACCCGAATGTAAGCATTATGCTCCGAAGTGGAACTGCGATAGAAGATGACAAAGGAAAACAACCAGAAGATAGTACTTGGGTTTGCAAATATACGACGAAGGAAGAAAAGTTTGATTTGGAGCATGCTTGGGAAATCTTCATGGAAGCTAAGAAGAGCTTCGCTGATGCCTCCACTTCAAGAAGCAAAGATAAACCGGAGTCGAAAATGGACCCATCCATGTTGACAACTTTCCTTGAAACATGTATGAAGTTATTGTGTGATAGGAAGGCTATGAAAGGGTTACAAGAACTCATCAACAAATGTGTTGGGACCGCGCCAAGAGAATTGCACGTAGTCCAGAAAATTGGAAAACATAAAACAAGAACGGGATGAGAAATGAGACTTACCACGCTGATCATAGAATATGGGATGGATCAAGTCATTATCGATTTGAGATAAGATGTGAATGTACTACTGAAGCAGACATGGGAGCGAATGGGAAGACCTATGTTGCAATGGTCTCTGATTCAGCTAAGAATGGCAAATCAACATAAAATAATACCTATGGGGCGATTGCAGGGAATAATTGTGGATATTGAGGGAGCGAGCGTGCTAGCAGATTTCGAAGTAACAGAGATTGTTGATGACAACAATCCCTACCTTGCGCTCCTAGGAATTGACTAGGTCATTAACACGAATGACGTAATTAATATGAAGAAGCAGAAAATTATCTTTGAAAAGAAGTCGTTGCACGTAATAGTACCCCTAGACCCTGTTGAAGGATCGCACTATACGGAGTCAGTTCACGACTATGAAAGTGATGATGATCTGGATTGCATCTACAAGATAATATCGCAAGACCAAGATTGGGTGAATCCCACCATGGATGGATGGATTACATGGGAACACAAGAGCTCCTACACTTCGGATTCCGACAAAGAAGTAGAATGATGCAGAATTAGTTACACGAAGTAACTAAGTTGAACTGCAATATGATGAAAAGGTCGTTGTGCTGCGTGTTGACAAAAGTAAGAGATCTGCTTACTTTTGATGGTCTAAATGAGGTAGATACCTTCTTGGATGCCTTTTAATAGGAGGTGTAAGAAAATAAATGCTTCTAGGCCTTGGACTGGGTACTGTGCACTATGCCTGTGAGATGGTGGGGTACGCACAAAGGAAGCTTTGATGATTGGCATGAATGTAGGAGAAAGATGAGAGAACGCTTTGGGAAGCCTAAGATATGATTGGCAGACAAGTATGGTGAACAGGATGACCTGTGTGCACATCTGGCCAAGTGGACGCAGGCCTATGGAGAGAAGCCCCAATCTGCCCAGATGCACACGTACTATGTGCTAAAATACACGGTCAATAAGCATGTGTTGGGGGGGCGACCTTGCATATGAATCTTAATGTTGGGAAGACATTATGGAGGAAGAGGAACCATGCAAAAGATTCTACATGTAGAAGCATTCAATAAGGTATGTAATACGCTGACCAAGGTATGAAACACACAACAAAGTGATTGGGATCTACGCATACCTGCAGTGTTATGGGCTTATCGAACAACATGCAAGAAACTAATGGGACAGGCACCTTTTAGGCTTGTCTATGGAGTGGAAGTCGTAATGCCTATTAGAATACATCATGCCTAGTTTGCACATAGTAGTGCTCATAGGTATGATGGATCGTGGAGCCCAGGAGGAGAGGCTCGCACAGCTAGAAGAGCTTGAAGAAGAATGATTTTTGGTTGGATTCTACTAGCAGGTCCAAAAGCAGCATGAAAAGGCTTGGCATGATTGACATACTAAGCTGTGTACCTTTAAGTTGAATGATCTGGTTTTGTTTTCTGTTATTAACTTCGGTAAATTCCCAGAGAAATTCAGATTGCATTGGTTAGGGTCGTATGCTATTAAGGAGATTACAGATGGTGGTGCGGTACAATTGGTCAAGTTAAATGGAGAGCCCCTTCCTGGAAAAGTGAATGGCAGACATTTGAAGCCATACACAGGTGGCCTGGCCATCTGACTAGCTAACCGAAGCATAGTCTTAGTACTCTAGGCTATCGAAAGGAGGCACAGGACTATAAACTATTTTGCCTGGGAACTGTGCGATGTCAGGACTGCACATAGTAGTGAAGTGTCACAGGGTCCGCAACAACGTGAAGATAGTTGTGCTGGTGCGCAGGTTTGCGGAGAGTGACCATTACAGTCACTGTTCCTGATGTGATGCTTGGTCTGAGGCCATTTAAGGTGAACTTTATGGGCTAGATTCTTGAAAATCTACCACCAATCTAGCATTAATGGATAGAATGTGGGGGGGAATGGTCGAATTCAAATTCAAAAGGTGTTATGAATTACAAAGGGCTCTCCAGCAAACAACACTTGGAAATTTGAGAACTGAGTTGTTTCGCACTCAGATATTCATGAACCGAGACTTGTTCGATATTATGAATGTGAATTCGTTACTTGAGAAATTACCAGAGATGCTGAGAGGATTGTGGAATCAAACTATGGGAGCACTCAAAGAAGTCATGGGTACCGGAGCAATGATTACCGAGGAAGTCGTGCAGGCAATTACGGAAGTGGAAGCCCCAGAGAGAGCCAAGATAGTCATTGAGATCCCTAAATTTCCATGCACATTGAGACCTAAGAAAGATAAGTAGGCCATTATACCGGTGCACGTCTCACCTAGAAATTTGATGAGGGCCAAGCTCACAATGGAGGAAAAGGGGAAGGCCATTAATTTGGAGGCCGATGAGGAAGAAGAGTTTGAAGAGATCCTGGTGGAGGAGGAGGATGTAGAGATGGAGGAGGAAGATGTAGAGCTACGACAAAGATATGACGAGGTAAAATGGATCGCACATATGGTTTCCCTTATGCAGATGCTAGCAAGGATGTAGCAGGAAAAGGCACTCAAGGAGTAGGTGGATGCTGCTCAGCATAAAGAGGTAGTTTTGAATGCGTGCCTACAAGGATGGATTGATGAGGCATATACCATTACAACCTCCATTGAAGCAAAGCTCACGAAACTCCAAGCAACTCAAGAGAGGATTCAGGGTAGTAGTTCGATGACAGTGGTCACTAAACAACGCGTAGAGGAAGTTCAACAGGAAGCCGCTCAGTGCACTACCGAACTTGCAGCGATCCAATCAGAGTTGGTAGGTA
The DNA here is from genome assembly GCA_000404065.3 of Pinus taeda. Taxonomy (NCBI): domain Eukaryota; kingdom Viridiplantae; phylum Streptophyta; class Pinopsida; order Pinales; family Pinaceae; genus Pinus; species Pinus taeda. The sequence continues at coordinate 12,464 of APFE030332357.1, forward strand.
TTCGTGCAAAGATCTCCACACTGACAGAGTGACTCGAGGACAAGTCACAATGTTTCTGTTGGGGTCCTATTGGGTGCATGATCCCCCAAGGGAAGTTTTGGGGCTTAGAGTCCAGATTTTGGTCAATTTTGTAATTCCAATGTAAAGACTCTGCATTTTGTGGGCGCAGAGTGCGTAGTTTGTTAAAGAGTCATACGGTTTTCCGCCCTTAATTTTGATAATGTAATGTCATATGTAGTTGATCTACCCATGGTCCATGGACCATGGGATTGTATAAATAGAGCAAAGTTCTAAGTAGTAAAGGGCATCAAAATTAGAATATCTAAGGAAGAATGATGTATGCAAGATAGTTCTGAAGTGTAAAGTCTAGTTTTGGGTCGTACTATAGGAAGAGGCTCTGCAACTGAGTGTGCAGAGGCCTATTAGTCCATAGATGAGTGCATGGACCCCTGTAGCTGAGTGCGCAGGGTGAGTCGAGTCTATAAGTAGTGGAAGTATTAATAAAGAGAAGTTTCTATCAATTCTGTGTCTTTATTTCTTGTTTTATGCATCTATTATAGTGGGTATGAATTTCACTTTTAATGCTTATATGATGTGCACATGTGTATAATTGTATTGGCTAAGTGAATGCAAGATATAATATATGTTTACGCGAAGATAATCAAGACTTGCTAATAAGATAAGTAAGATACTTGGCGTAGTTTAGGAGATACCGCCGTAGTTCGTTGCCTTAGAAGTGCGAAAGGACTTCAGCCCCTGGTTAGGGCTGTGCAAAAGTTGATTATAGCAAATTGCGAAGCTACTGAAGGGTAGAACAGTGCACGAAGTGACCTGCGTGAAGGTAGGTTTAGTTTGACTAAATCGATATCACATCCATCTCAAGGGTGCGAAAACTTGGTTCCAGCATCCCTCTATACTGCTTCGGGTGAGACTTCAGTTTGCACTTCGCGGGCTAATGCTGAAAAGGCCAGTAGTGTAGCGATTTGTTTGGCTAAATAAATCTGAACCTGGGTTAGGCCCCCATAATCCAACAATTGGATTCCTCGTCATCCCAAAAGAAAGTATTATTTTCAACTACAACAACAATCTCTTTGCCCAGTGATAACCTTTGAACTGCGTCAGGATCAAGATCCTTGCTAGTCATATACCTGTAAAGTCTATCCAAGGACATTGTTTCTTGTGAGATAGATATTAAAGATTGAGGAAATTTCCCAATGGGTTCTTGAAGAATTTTGAAAATCGATTTTGCAGTGAACACCTTCCCTGTTATAAGTTTTTCTTCTACAAAATTGCATGTAGTGAATGTCACTATTGCAACAAGTGAAGGCGTACTCCATGTAGTGAATGTCACTACTGAAAAAAGTGAGGGAATGCTCCATGTAGTGAATTTCACTACTGAAACAAGTGAAGTCATGCTCCATAGAGTAATTATATTCACTAAAATAGAATACATAGTTTTGCAGAGCCATTCATATTTGGAATTCCTAAAAGACTCTACACGTGTTTGGAAATGGTCTTATCGTGCTTGAAGTTTGATAACCCTCATATAATTCAAAAACTCATTATCTTTATGAAGATCACTCATTTTCACTAATTGGAACTCATATCTCCTATTTCTCTTGGATCCCCAAGCTACAATGCCCATTATTAGTGCCATGTAAACAAAAGCAGATAACATAGAAATGCCCAAAACCTCAAACAAGATTGATAAAGCATCCCCATCTTGTAGAGGAATCATCTAGATGTAATGAAGCTACAACATCACATCCAAAAGTAGTTGAGCATCCACGACCATGTAATTTACAATCTGGCCAACATCATGAGCTTGCCTAGTGGAGCTTAACAATTTTAAACCTTTTCTGTATAAAGTAGTAATCAGAGTAGACCTTATCAGCAGTCCCAACTTCTGACATTGAAAGTTATATTGATGGGAACAAAGAACCTCAATGGATTTTGCTGAAATAGTATCAATACAAGGACAAAGCCTTCATAAGGAAAGCTCTGATCTCCAAATGTAAAAGCAACAAATTTTTGTATCAAAACTGGGCCAATATAAATCACATAGTTTTGCAATGGCCAGGGATGCAGTGAGTGCAATATTTGGACAAAAGCATCGAAGAAATGTGTGTTGGTGTTCCACTATATCATTAGACCAATTTGATTTAGAAATTTCAAGCATATTCTCAGTGCTATCACCAGGTGCTAGTGTAGGAACATTTTTCAATTGGAAAGAATTTTTGTAACCTTTGTTCAATACAGGATTCAACCATAACCATGTAGCCCTTGACAAAATACCTGTTGTAGCATAAGGGGTTATTAATTCTTCTTAGTGCCAAAATTCAAAGTGCTATCATCGAGAAGAGGTTCATGTAATTGTTTTTCTATTTCTTCAATAATGGTGACTCTTCTAGCCCCTTTGAGGGCTAATGCCAACAAAAATACACGGGTAGGGAAAATTTTCAATTGAAAAATGTCATCAAGAGGGAGAATACTATATGGATTAGGAGTTGTGGACATGAACCAGATGATTGTAGAGATCAAGAATATTGTATTCAGAATGAAATTCATAAGCCACTAGAGATATAGAGACTTTGGATGTGTTGTAGCTTTGAATTTCTTCTCATGTCCAATTTAATGCCCCAAATAAAATCCATTAAAATGCTTGGATTCTAGATAAACCAATAAGAAACCAATGTTGACGAGGATGTTGAATCATCCCAGCTGTAGTGAATTGAAAAAGAGGAGGGTCATATTGCTACTTACAAGAAGAGGATTTTCTACTTATTTTTAGTGCAAACCTTAACGCAATACACATGGGAGGTTTCAAGTTCTAATTGACTCAACAACTTGTTTTTATTTGCATCAATTTCCTTCCAAAAACTTCGTAACGATGAGGCAAACTTCAATTCTTTCTTGAAGGTAAATGTTGTAACTATTGATTCTAGGAAACCTCCACTCGAAATCTCATAGCCCATCTGAATATCTCATTCATTAAAATCCATAAGTGGCAATAGTTTTTCTACAGACATACATGGATCCACTTCATTATATTACATGTACTATATCCAACATAAATGAAATAGAAAGAAAGAGAAACTTACAGTGTGATGCCCAAGGCCCCAAACAGATTCGTCATGCAACCTTTTCCTTAATGGATGCCTGAAACAATTCTTCATGATGACAGTGAATGCAAACTTTTTGGAGATATCAAAAATATCTCTATCCTGGAAAGACTAGTGAAGGGCTCGTAGAGTCACCAAGACAAGGGTTGAACAAATCCTAATGCCCACGTTAAAAGGCATCATCTTCATCTACTTAAAACTCCTCTTTTGATTCTTTCGGCTGAAATTCATCTTCGTCCTTGTCAGCTGAGTGATTCAGAGAGTAATTCAAAGATCAGATTTATCAACATCCTCCACATCTTCATATTCTGAATCCACTTCCTTAAGATAGTTTGTCATTGTTCTTTAGGGTTTCATTTTCTAAACTCTCACTCTTGTGATCGCCTTGTTGCTTCAACTTTGAAGGATTATTTCAATATTCAACTATCTTAGTCTTGGCCTTAGCAATTATTTATTTCTTTTCAAAAATTCCAACACACTTCATTTGCAGAGTAAACGATGTTACAAGCCATAAAAAAATGCATAATAAGGTACCAATCCTTACCACTCCTAGTATATGTTCTCTCCATATAGAGTGAACAATGTGCCTTTGGTCTATATGTATAACTTAGCATAAGCAGTAGCCGTTCTTACCAAGTGTCTCATCCCTGCACTCTCTGAAGGTTCTAGGTGGCCATTAATATCACCATAACCATGTAATATATGAGCCTTCATCAAATCATCCCAGTTGCAATAAATTGAAAAAGAGGAGGGTTGTATTTCTATTTACAGGCATAGGATCTAGTTGGGAGGTTTTTTCTTGTTTTCTCATTATATGCTCTTGACTTGGGTAACATTCTACATCTCTATAATTGTATAAATATTGTGGAGGACACAACTTACGCATCCTCAACCACCGGGAGAGGACATTCTGAGTTGCTTCAACTGAACACATAGTCACTTGAATGTATAGAATGGATGGCCGATGTTTTTGAATCAACCTATTCATGTATCGTTGTTGGGAAGCCATCCCTTTGCCCTCATATTATGGGATAACACAATCATATTTTCACCCAAGGGGATGCTTTGCTAAGGGCCCCAAGTATCATTTGTTGCCTACCTTCCAGTATTTCTCTTTCCACGGCATTTGGCACTACAAACTAGGAAGGGACTGCAATGCTAAGTTTGCGCGGAAGCCTCGTATGAAATAGAATTTGTTGGCTTTGAGCCCTCTCCCAACCTGGTAAGGAAGAAAAGTAGCGAAGATGGGTAAGGAGGCCCTAGCCACTCAGTGTTATTAGATTTGAGCACTCTTGCTTTGAGCACTCTCCCAACTTGGTAAGGAAGAAAAGTAGGTGGTAAGGAGGGAAATTAAATGATTAGATTTTAGCAATTTGTAAATTTGTCCATTGCAGTGGGAAATTAAATTTTAATGGGTCAATTTTAGATTTTAGAGTGGAAAAAAATTAGATTTTAATAATTTGTCCATTGTTTACGTTTTTATTATTGAGTAGGTGGTTTCTTCGCATAGAGGGGTCTACAAAATGATAATTTTGGATTGAGGTATCAATAAAAATTAGAAAAATAATTATTTTAAAAAATGTGTTTAGGATCTATTACATGAAAGTACAAAAGATTTCTCTAGTATGTTTATATAAAGAGGGAAAGAGAATATGAGGTTTACACATGAGGGGAATATTAACGTCATAGTCTAAAGATTATATTTTTTGCTCTAAACATTATGGAAATTCCGTTATATTTTGAAAACATCTAGCAGGGATTTTTGTAAATCCAAGTAAAAGCTATCAAACTTCATAATTATAAGTTTCTTAGAGATTTTTGATGGTGCTGAATCTATTTCCACTATCAGAAACATGATTAAAACACTTCATCTACAAGATTTTTAGAATTTTTTTTGCCCAGATTCTGACCACTTTTGGTCGTCCGGGCAATTCCTCTACCTCTGTAGACAACTCCATTATTAAATAACCCTTAAGGAGGTGGAAAATATATCTAATTCTATGAATAATGTTATTAATAAATTCAAATAGTCTTAGGTAGCCCATTATTTTTGGGGAATAATGTTATTAATAAATTTCAAGTAGTTGTAGGTAGCTCAAAAATACATTATTAGAAGCTAGTCATAGTTTAGTTTACATTAGTCATTCACATTAGTCATTTTTAGTTGTATTACTTTTAGTTAGTTGTAAATTTTAACTTGAAACTAAATTAGTCATTTATGTTCGTTTTTTTTAGTTGGTGTTAGAGCCTAGATTTACCTCAGGCTGAAAAGGTAAGTTTCTAGGTCCACATCAAACCACACTCAGCCTTGTAGCTAGCCCTATGAGGACAGGAGAGGGCTCTCTCCAAGTCAATCTCAGCAAAGGATAATCGATGGGGCTTGAGATGACTGATTTAACAACTAATCTTAGGCTAGGTATGAAGTGCAAGGATTTAATTTGAGTTTTTTGGGGGGTTTTGTGTTGGAAAAAAGGGAAAGGCAAATTTGGGTCCGGGGATGAGGCCTAGTTTTTGTAGAGTTCTGATTTGGGAAAGGAATGCAATCATTTTGATGCTTTAGATTGAATGAATGGATGGATCAGACTGGTGAGGATCTAAGGAGGGAAAGAGAGTCTTAAGAGTCCTCCTCAAACAGACGAAAACATGTAAAATTAAAGAAAATTTCAAGGCAAAGAATAGCAGTCTAATGGATTCTACCTTAATCACTCATTTGTTTAATTTCAGAAGAAAAGAGAAGGGAAAATGATACACATAAACATAAGTGAACTTGAAATTACATAGAGATAAACATCATCAAAACACAGAGCCACATGGATCCCAACAAGTGCTGCAAAACCTTGGTCTTTCCTTTGCCAAAAATGCAGAGATGAAATGTACAATGATGTGCCGAGCAATCCCAAGTGTCCAACCCTGAAAATGACTCAGAAAATACATTATATAGACAAGACTAACTCCTTCCCATGCCTATATGGATGGAGCTCATCATTCTAGGAGTTGTTTCAACCATATCTAAACAAGGAGCTGAAAATTAGGCAAAGAAACAACTTGCCTCTATATGCTAGGAAACTGATTCATTCACTCACATTTCACCTTTTGGTGAATGAATCCACTAAAACAAGTAAAAATGTGCCAAAATTGCATCATGGTCATGAAATTACATCAAGTTAGATCAAGAGTAACATCAAAAAGTGAAACTAGTCAAAACTGGCCGAAATTCTGAGCTGAAGAATGAAAAATAGGCCAAAATTCTTTATGCGTCGCGCCCAAAATCGCTATGCGTAATGCAAATTTGGAGCTGATTTGGAGGCCCTTCCTGAATTCCAAATTGAGCTCATGATAGCTCATTGGAAATAAATTTTTGTCTAGTTATCATTGGATGCATCAAGCAAGTCATTTGGCCAACCAAGCTGGGAGAAAACTTGATTTTCCCAAGGTCACTTCAGAGGTGCATCAATTCTCCTGAGGCAACTATATTTTTGACATTTCTCCAAAACCATGACACCTGTGTAAATAGTGAAGGATTTTTTTCTTCCTTGGCCTGTTTTGGACAAAAACCTCTCTCCGTTTTCCCAAATTCATCTTTTCTTGCTTAGAAACATCATTGGAGTAAAACCTATCCCGATGTGTGGAACAAGGGATTTGTCGAAATGAAGTGAAATGAAGGGGATAAGGGGCTTCTAAATTCTTGAGAAAATTTTTGGAAGTAGGGAGAGATGTTAGGAAGCAGGGGAAAGTGGAATTTCAAATATTGAGTGAGGGGAAGGGGTCCAAAAGGGCAAAACACAGGCCTAGCCTTGAAAATTGTCAAGTTGTAGCAAGAAACTAGGGTTTGTGTGAAAATGAGGAATTTGGGGGATCTCAGTGATGGGAAGTGTTTAATAAAGTACATTAAGGATAGGGGAAGGTGTATGAACATCAGGATACAAGTTTTGCCGATGATTTGACCATTGAAGAGAAATTGCGTTCAAAACCCTAGGAGAGGGAAACGAACTTTACCTAGGCACAACTTAAGCATGAACAAGGTGTAAAATGACCCAGTGGGACCTGAAATGATGATGAAAACCCCCTGAATAATGGTACAATTAGCTGAGTGGTGACATGGACCGACATTTGGACAACTCTGATAGGAATGAAAACAAACCCTAGACCTAATACCTAGTGACCAAATTTTGTTTGAAGACTCACTGAAATGACAAAATTTGACCTTGACACTCTGAGACCACTTTGTAAGAGCATATTTGATCACTGGAGGAAGGATGCAAAGACTGACATGAACATTGGCTCCAATGGGGATGGTAGCTCCTTGGAGGTGCCAAGAACCGTAGAGCTTTGGGAGAGTAGACCAGTGCATTATCCATTGGGAATTGGAGTCAATAACTTCAAAACACCCAAAAACCAATAAATTTGACTCAAGACGCATACTTTAACTGACTAATCCAAAACTAAAACAAGACTCTCAAAAGCTGAAACTGGACACTCAACTTAAACTATCTTTAAACTGACTGAAACAAAAATGACTCAAGACTGACTTAACTGAAACAAGTACTTAAAAAGCTTTCAAAGTGAAAAATTCCATTGAGATTTGAGGGCTTCAAATCATGACGACGACTACCTGCTTACTGATGAAATATGTACAATCATGTGAAGTGGGCCTTCCAATGTAACTAATCCAACAAATGGTTACTCAATGAAGTTCTGCTCTCTTTTTCCTCGAGCAGGCAGAATGATGTACATGTAGGAAACTCACAATAACAATTGAAACCAAGGCTTATGCTAACAAACCAGCCAACATTCATCTTCTTTGGTGCTTGCAAAAGAATTCCAAAAGGATATTGAAAATCCTAAAGCACTAGCTTGTCTTGAGATCCAACAACAAAAATACAAGTAATCCCTTCATTCTGATTTGAAAGAACAACTGGCTGCTGAGTGATAGGAAGGCACAAAGAGGTATAAGTTTCTGCCATCTGAGTGTTAGCTGTAAATTCCTTGACCATAAGAAATTCTGGCATATTGTCTCTCTCAGGATCATATTCCTCAATTTCATGGTCAAGGTCATTCTTGAATAGAAAACAATCTTCAATATCATCAAACATGACAACCTTATTATCTTCATGACAGAAAATATTATCTGTTTGTTGTTGATCTATAAAGCTAATTACAAGACTGTCATCATTTTCAAAAGAGGAAAAAGTTCCACCATCACCTTCTTGACCATGTGCACACTGCAAATCTGCATTAACTTGAGTTGTAACATGACCTTTCAGGAGTTGATCTATCTCATCTTCAGACAGAGGAGATAAGACTTTTTGTTTCCTTTTGCTCAAGCAAGTCTTGTCTTCTTGAAATAACATTTCAAAACATGAAAAATCTGAATGACAATCCTGATTTTCTGAAATTTGGAAACTTTGTTGATCATCTTCATATGACATTGCAATCAGACTATCATTCACCACTGAGTTATCGAAAGAAGACTTTTCACTTACTTGAACAAAGATCTCATCTTGTTTTCCACGAAATGACTAGATTACCTCCTTACGAAGGCTTTGGTCAATAACTTTGTCTTCTTCATTCCAGATGATCTCAACAGTAGAGCTCTCCTTCATGGGATTCAAAACAAGGTAATCTTCATCATCATGATCTGAATCTAGATTTGAAATATGTGACTTGACTTTGTCACATTCCGAGAGTGAAACTTGACTTTCATGCATGCTGTCTTCTTCTATGGACAGATCTAAAATAAAACCTTCTCTTTCATCATTTTCCATTGTACTAAGATCTTGATCCTGCTGCAAATTTTCCTGATCATCTTGATAAGTATCGCTCTCTTTATGCTGGTGAAATGGATTTTCATACAGGGCTTCCATGATCTCATCATCCATGAAATTATCATCTTCATAATATTTCTCAAGGCTTTCAATAAAACTATAAGCATGTTTGCAACAGTCCTGAACTAAATTTAATGATGGATAAGATTCTTTATATCTTTCAAAGAACATGGTATGAAAATCTTTCAAACAATAAATACAAGCAGGCGGCAAACTTTCATACCAAGATCGGGCTTCACCTTCCAGAGTGGCCATGAATATCTTCATCAAGAAATCTTCAGGAAAATCAACCTTCAACTTGCGAATATGCATGTGAAATCTAACGAGATGTAAAGCAGCATCCTTCCTATCATCATCTTTAAACGTAGGGAAATTCCTTTGCCAATCTACCTTAGGAATTTTATTTGGAAAACCTGGAATATGATCTCGGCTCATGGGAGCATACCTTCGATCTAGTGCAACCATTTTGATAACAATGAATTGACCAAGAAATTCTTTAGGCTACTAGTTCTTGAAGAGTAGAGTCGCCATAACAATTCTGAACCTTGGGATTCTTCGACATTGGAGTCACCAGGTGAATGATTTCAGCCTTGCGGTGTTTGATCGTTGTCCACCATCAACCATCAAATCTAACTTGATACATGTACTGGGGAAATTTACAAGTCAAGTGTCACGATTACAAGCTAGACTGGAGATTCACTGAAGCAGCGTTTATCTACTTCCGCTAATGCAAAGAAAAATCATTTCGAAGGCTACCTAGCATAACTTCAGGCTCCGTCTGTAGCTTATAAAACAAATGACATCAACAAGAAAACAATTTTCTTCCCTAGTGGAGTTGCCACTATGGCGGAGCCTAGATTTACCTCAGGCTGAAAGGTAAGCTTCTAGGTCCACATCAAACCACGCTCAACCTTGTAGCTAGCCCTACAAGGACAAGAGAGGGCTCTCTCCGGGTCAATCTCAGCAAACGATAATCAATGGGGCTTGAGCTGACTGATTTAACAACTAACCTTAGGCTAGGTATGAAGTGCAAGGATTTAATTTGAGTTTTTTGGGGGGTTTTGTGTAGGAAAAAAGGGAAAGGCAAATTTGGGTCCAGGGATGAGGCCTAGTTTTTGCAGAGTTCTAATTGGGGCAAGGAAGGCAATCGTTTTGATTCTTTAGATTGAATGAATGGATGGATCAGAATGGTGAGGAGCTAAGGAGGGAAAGAGAGTCTCAAGAGTCTTCCTCAAACAGATGAAAACATGTAAAATTAAACAAAATTTCAAGGCAGAGCATAGCAATCCAATGGATTCTACCTTAATCACTCATTTGTTTAATTTTAGAAGAAAAGACAAGGGAAAGTGATACACATAAACATCAGTGAACTTACAATTACATAGAGAAAAACATCATCAAAACACAAAGCTACATGGATCCCAACAAGTGTTGCAAAACCCTGGTCTTTCCTCTGCCAAAAATGCAGAGATGAAATGTACAATAATGTGCCAAGCAATCCCAAGTGTCCAACCCTGAAAATGACTCAGAAAATACATGATATAGACAAGCCTAACTCCTTCCCATGCCTCTATGGATTGAGCTCATCATTCTAGGAGTTGTTTCAACCATATCTAAACAAGGAGCTGAAAATTAGGCAAAGAAACAACTTGCCTCTATATGTTAGGAAACTGATTCATTCACTCACATTTCACCTTTTGGTGAATGAATCCAATAAAACAAGTAAAAATGCACCAAAAGTAAATCATGGTCATGAAATTACATCAATTTATATCAAGAGTAACATCAAAAAGTGAAACTAGTCAAAACTGGCCGAAATTCTGAGCTGAAGAGTGAAAAATAGGCCAAATTTCTCTATGCGCCGAACCCAAAATCTCTATGCATAGTGAAACTTTGGAGCTGATGTTGGGGCCCTTCCCGAAGTCAAAATTGAGCTCATGATAACGCATTTGAAAGATATTTGTGTCTAGTTATCATTTTACTCATCAAGAAAGTCATTTGGCCAACCAAGATGGGGGAAAACTTGACTTTCCCAAGGTCACTTTAGAGGTGCATCAATTCTCCTGAGGCAACTATATTTTTGAAATTTCTCCAAAACCATGACACCTGTGTAAATAGGGAAGGAGTTTTTTCTTCCTTGGCCTGTGGTGAACAAAAACCTCACTCAGGTTTCCCAAATTCATCTTTTCTTGCTTAAAAACATCATTGGAGTAAAACCTATCCCGATGCGTGGAACAAGGGATTTGTCAGAATGAAGCGAAATGAAGGGGATAAGGGGCTTATAAATCCTTGATAAACTATGTGGAAGTAGGGAGAGATGTTAGGAATCAGGGGAAAGTGGAATTTCAAAGATTGAGTGAGGGGAAGTGGTCCAAAAGGGAAAAACACAGGCCTAGCCTTGAAAATTGTCAAGTTGTAGCAAGAAACTAGGGTTTGTACGAAAATGAGGAATTTGGGGGATATCAGTGATGGGATGTGTTTAATAAGGCACATTAAGGATAGGGGAAAGTGTATGAACATCAGGATACAAGTTTTACCGATGATTTGACCATCCAAGAGAAATTGCCTTCAAAACCCTAGGAGAGGGAAATGAACTTTACCTAGGCACAACTCAAGCATGAACAAGGTGTAAAATGACCCAGTGGGACTTGACATGATGATGACAACCCCCTGAATAATGGTAGAATCAGCTGAATGGTGACATGTACCGACATTTAGACAACTCTGACAAGAGTGAAAACAAACCCTAGACCTAATACCTAGTGACCAAATTTTGTTTGAAGACTCACTGAAATGAAAACATTTGACCTTGACACTGTGAGACCACTTTATAAGAGCATATTTGATCACTGGAGGAAGGCTGCAAATACTGACACTAACAGTTGGATCACTTAAAATTGCTAAATTTTTGTAATATTTCACTTGGAAAAGTTGTAGTGACTAACATTTTTAGTCACCTAGTCACTAATTTCTCATTTTCTACTAGTGTTTAAATTACAAATGCAAATCACCTAAAATCTGTCCCTGTTTTTAATTTGATTCATAATTTTAATTTGCACATGTCTAGAATTATGCTACTATGATTTCTAAAATCTAATTCTCTCTTTCAAACCCTAGATTGGAATTTTTCCATGGTTGCCGCCCTTAGAGTCAAATATCCTACATAGATCCATGCTAATATGGATGATGTGAAAATTTATTGCATGAGGGAATTCATAGATTTAAAGAGCACTTGGCTAGTATAAGAGGCCAAGTTTCCCCATGCATGGCCCCATTAGAGGAGATTGGACATATTATATTTGAATTGTAAAACCAGCTTGCAAATTTTGAAGAAGATGAGGCGAGGCGAAAAGGAGATGGTTGTGGCATGTTTTTCAGACTCTAAAGCCTATGGAGGCCATTTAGAGCCTCATTGTTGCTGATATATATATTGGACGCATTGTTATTTTGAAACGTTTTTGATATATTTAGCTTTACATGGTATATATATGTGCCATGAGTAGACTTTTTCATATTCTGCTTCAATGGTTTGGAGTCATATATTTGGTAAATCGAGTCATTGAAATAATCTTAGTCTAAGTCTGAATTTTCAAACATTGACCAACACATACACAAACTTTCCAAACTTCATATATGACATTATTCAAGCCAATGGACTTGATAGACTATATAGTAGTTTCAATGTGAGGGTTTCTCAACTGTATTCTCAAATAACATTTAAACATTTTGACAATTCGTATATATGAACAAATGACTCACCATTTGCTTATTAAGAAACTAGAAGAAACCAATGCAACATAATTACAAAACTTCTCAAGAGGGTAACACACTCAAAATGAAGATTTATGTGCTCCTAGTTGCTATTGTGCCCCCTACACTATCTAGGTAAACCATTTGAGCCTCCTAAATGAACTAGAATGAAAAATGGTCTTTGTACCTCCACTGTATTGGTATCTAACTGATTTCAATTTGATTTCATTGGAATTTGTGGAACAACCTTTGAGGAAGAAATATGTTCTTCTTCCCCAATATTTGTTGCATGACACTAAGGCCTATTCTTCCTCTCTACAACCACATTTTGATGTGTTTTGTAAGTCACTGTCAACTCGCTCTTGATCTCTACTTCCCTGTAAAAAGCGTCAAACTCTTTGGAGGTATATACTCCTCCATTATCTGATCTCAACACTTCAATCATCTTGCATGTTTGATTTTTCTACAAAAGATTTTAAACTCTCTAAACTTCCCAAAGACCTCATCCCTAGTCTTCATGACATTAATAAAGAGATTATAAGAGAAATAAATGAATAATTAATTAACATTAACTAATAATGAGATTGAAGTCATGGTTTCACATACATCTAAAATATGTCCTCCTTTTCAATTTGACTCAAACTTTCTAATTTGCAAAAGTATAGAGACATGCAACTCAGATTTTAGAAATCTAGTGTTTCAACCTCTTTCTTGATAGGATGCCAATTCCCATGCTCCTTCAAAAGCAACTAAAACCAACACATACAAGCAACAAAATTGGAGGGGCCTTCCAATTAGTCTTCATATTTGAGACTAAAGTTTGTTACACTATCACTCCTACAACACAGAGCTAAACAAAACAAAGAAACAACCTTCAATAAACTATCATAGGTCCATAAAAACATTCTAACAAAACTTCCCTATCCTAGGTGGTAGCCCTACTATCCATATACATGGAATCCTAGAAGATTTCAAAATGTGCTCTCATACTATGTTAAATTTGAAAACCATGGTAAGCAGAGCTTAAACACATTTATCTACAAATACATATGATTCATGAACAACAAACACAACTTTTATACGCTCAAACTTACAATTATCATTGAATTAAATAGGAAAAAAAATAAATACACAATGAATGGCCAAAAACTGGAAGACCTCACTCTACTCTGATGCCCTACTTTTATAACCGTAGAAAAGGGTCATGAGTTACAATCAAGTTTGGACTAAATTTGTCCTAGTTCCCAACCTGCATGGGAAATCATGTTAGAGAAGGAAATGCACCCCAAATGAATGCAACCTCCTCTAGATTCATATGTTAGGCTACCATGCCAAGACAATTGTGATAAAGACACTTTCCAAATATATCAAATATGTTTTTTACTTCCTATAAAAAAAAAAATTGTTAGTTTAAGAAATGAAACATATTCTAGTTATGGAAAAACCATAAATGGAATAAAACTTCCTCAGAGAAGATAAACTATTGAAATACTTTCAACTGTCTACATCAAGAAAATATGCTTCACTCATAGGTTTTTTTGGTGCACCCTCCACAATCTTGGATCTAAAGTTACAAAAGGTGTTATGCTAAAGGTACGTTGTGAAGACACTTTCAAAGAAACCAAGTAGATATTCTAACAATTTGGAGGAGATTTACCACTTTTCTTCTATTTCTCCTACCTCTATTCACTCTAGCCTACAAGCCATACCCTTCATAATTCCAATTTCAAGAATTAAGTGAAACGAATCCCAAGAAAATTGACAATGGACTTGGAGTTCAGAGTATGTTTATGTGGTTCAAAGTTCTTGGAGAATGGTAACTGTTACATCTAAGGAATATTTATACCATGTGTTAGTGTCGGTCTTGAGCCCTCCATCGGCGATCAAAAGCTCTTTGCATGTGCATAGGTAGGTGTCTCATCACTGTGAGTTTTGCATCCCGTTAGGGATGCCATAAAACTGATATAGGAGCTGGTTTTTTGTTCCCTTCTTGGCTTTACTGGATCAGATCATATCATTTAAATGAACTTGTGTTACACTTGTTTTATTTTTGTCTTGAAATCCCAAGTCTTAGGTCTAGGGTTTGGTCAAAATCACTGCAAGGTCATGATTCAAAGGTCTAATAGTCCCCAACAAGCCGGAAGGAGGTATGTAAATATGTTCTATTGATATTTTTCATCAGGTACAACTCATTTATACCTTGGATTTAAAAACCCTGTTTTTAAACCCAAGGTCATGTGCAATTTTCAAAAATAAGGAAAATTTTCAAAATTCTTCAAAATGCCGGCAATAACCCTGGTTTCCTCGCCAGAGTCCATCAGATGGTCAACCTGCAAAAAGAACGGAGTTAAAGCACTCAAAAGATCAAATTCAGGACAAAGTGAACTTAAAACAGTGTTAAAGTGAATGTCAAAGCAAAAACATTAGAAAGTGGGTTTGGTAAGTTAATTTTTTTCAAATTTGGGCCTATAAAGAGTAAATTCCCTCTAAACATGACTCGTTATGCATTTGAGAGTTTGCAAAGACAAGTGAGAGGTCAAAGGAGGCGATTTGCAGCAAGTTGAAGTCATTTTCATGGGGCGCGACCACTCAAGCTCGGTGCGCGACTAGTTGGGCGGGGCGCGACCACTCAGCGACCCCTCTGCAGTGCAGTTTTCTCAAGGGCGCGACCACTCAGGCGGGGCGCGACCACTCAGAGTAGGGGCGCGACCATTCGAACTGTTTTTTACAGAATCACTCTAAATCGACCAAATCGCCCTCCTGCATGCTAAATTGATCGAGGTAGGCACTCAATTCATGAATGATGATAATGGATGGTGAAAATAATGACGTGTGTCATGGTTTTATCATTTAAAGTTGCAAGTGAATGGATTAATGTGGCTGTTGCTAATGTTTGTAAAATGCTAGGGTTTTGTGACTATTTCAATTGTTTATTGTCCCATTGATCCCTTCCTTTTTCCCACTCTTTCATTAATAATCATGTTTTCATCTCTGTCCTATTTCATTAGCACATAAATGTTGCCCTACCCCCATCCCTAAAGTTATAAACCCTACCCCTCTCACAAGCACTCAAACCCTAATTCCCTCTATCATACGCATGCAAAAAATCAAAACAAAAAGAAAAGATACATTGTAAAGACTGAAGAGAGTCATGTAAATTTAATGTGCTGTATATTTAAAAGCATGTACAAACCTCTATATATCCTTGACATCCCCTTGTACATGAAACACTTTCCCTTCCCGTGAAAATGATGAGTATGTACTCCTTAATGTACATGTAGCCCTTAAAGAACAAAAAGAGCAGAATTGCCTTATAACACACATGAACTCCTCAGTGAATTTGGTGTATGGTGTCCCTATGTCCCTCTTGATTCATGTATGCCCCTTCCATGTTTATTATCATACATGTTTTGTGCCATATGAGATGTTCTTGGCAAATGATTTCCCAATGTTAAAATGGTTCCTATATGCATGACAATATGTAAAGTTTCCCTTGAAAAATTCCCTGTTATTATCATATATTCCCATTCCTTGTTAAAGAAGTTCCCTCCCCTAACATTCCCCTCATGTTTTTCCCCCTTGAAACAGCATAGAGTTCAGTACTTTTGCAGGCAGAGGCAACAGTCCAATTTGTCCTTCAGTTTTCCCATCTTGCTCCAAAACCATGTCAGATACCGAGACTTATGAGCAAGGTGATGACCATTCATCATCTACAGAGGTTGAGGTACATCAGAGGCCTCGTAAGGGTGGCAAAGGTGGTCATCATAGGAGAGAGGAACCCACCTCTTTGGCAGAATTGTAGGCCTGTCCTTTGGCAATGAATGGTTTCTGTTATATGTCATGTTTTCAGTTCTGTGAGAGGCTTGCTCAAATTCAGC
>APFE030332357.1:35529-53639 GCA_000404065.3 Pinus taeda
CCACTATCTAGAGAGGATTCAAATTCATTGTTTGCCCTCTTTAGCCTCTCTTCTTTTCTCCTTGATCATCCATCTCAGATAAAGGCATCAGTACAAACTCCTACCTTTCCCCAAAGACCCACCTGCAAAAACTGAGCTCAATCCCCGCACGCTGAATTGCACTCCCTCCAATTGCCACCAAAAACCCCAAAAACTTTAAATCAACCCTCCTTATCCGTTTACTAGCCTAATATCTGTGTTACCTTGATTGGTCATCTCTTCCCATTGAAAATTTAACGAGATTGACCGGAGAGAGCCTTCTCATACCCCGTAGGGCTAGCTATGAGGTGAAATCATTTGATGTAGCCTTGAGATTTGTCTATCTCAGCCTAGGTGAAATTTCAAGTGCTAACACCATGTATATTTGCCCAAAGGATTCACTTCCTATTGGATTAACCATGAAGCTTGACCTTGATAGTGCTGAGTGAATTGAATTTGTGAACTCTTAATAGAAAAGGTATTTTACCGACCGAGACTCAACTAGTTGAGCTAACCCTAGGGACTAAGTTCAAGGTATGTTTGTTTTCTATATTTTGTCTTTTTATTTTGGTTTTTCCTTGGGGTGGGCTTGGGTGGTGTGGTAAAATGATTTGATATGATCATAAACAACCATTGAACAAGGGCTAACTAAATTCAAGTCCATTGCCTGCGTTTTGTTTAATATATTGAACATTCAATTGAATATATAGTTTGGGAATGATATTTGGTAACTGGGGTAACTAGAAAAGTAATGCAAAGTAGAGATTGAAAGAAAAAAATAATACATACCTAAAAAATTTTGATGTCTTTCAGATTTCCTTTGGCTGAAAGTGTTTCTGCATTTACAGATGCCCAGGATGACCATTTTAGGATCTCCCAGAAGATGCCAACTATGAAACATTAGCTCGTTGGTGTGCCGATGTCATATCAAATACACAGATCGATAAGTATTGTTAGCAATTTCCAAAAACAGCCACCTTGAATTCTTCCTCCCTGTGATTCCTCATCTTCGCCCACTTACCCAGCCACGAAAACAAAAAATCTCTTATTTTTTTTTCCATCTATCATCACAATTCAAATGGCTTACTGAAAAAAATAAAAAATTAAACCTACACTATCTTACAACTTCACCTTGAATTCTTCCTACCTGTGATTCCCGGTCGTCTTCACCCTCCTCTTGCCAATCCACACACCCATAAAATCAAAAAATCTCTTACTTACGACTTCTTCCTTTCATTTTCATTAATTAATTAATGGCATATATGTTAATTTCAAACATAAACTTTATTTTTCACCTCCTTCCTCTTAATCGCTTTGGAGCATGAGTCTCTTTTCATAGGTTTGGTAAATAGAGTGGCAGGAATTTGGAATGTGAGCCACCATTAAATGGTTTCTTTAATATAATTATGCTATATTGGATAATTTATATGGTGGGTTTTTATTTTCTAATTAAAAAAAAAATATTTAAATGTAAAATGGAAAATTTGTCATGTAATATTAAGTTTCTTGTTTTTAAGTATTAAGTTTAATTTGGGAGATTAATAGGGGAAAATGTTATTTTCCTCACTGATATTCAATTCTTGCTTACAATATATTAGTTCTTCGTGAATTTACTATTGATTACATTTTTTTAATCAACTATTGTTTGAGGTTCACAAGGTATCAATGATCTCAATCTCACTTTTGGACTCAAGGGTGATACAAAATGTTACATGTAGATATTGAAGATTGATAATGAAGGTTGATACAAATAGTTACATGATTAATAATGAAAATGATGAGAGGAACCCATCTCCTCCTCAACTCAATGGCACCTACCTCAAACCCTTGTAGGGTTCCACCCATAGATTGCACAAGGCCTTTGAATTGCAAAGCAAAGCAAGGAAGTCAATGATTTAAAGGGAGAAGTAGAGACATGATACCACTAAATATCATGGATTCTTGTTAGGAATTTTCTATAACCAAACTCAAAGGATTTCTCTCATATTTTATGTGCTTTTCACACTAAGTCAACCTCGCATACCTACTTCAAAGGCACATTATCCTTCATATCTTAACAACCTTTCAATGATGGGAATAAGCATGTGTATTTTGATGATGGTGGTGTCCATGTGTTTTTTATGTATCCTATTGAGGGTGACGGGCACATGTCTTACGTTTATGGAAACCTACATGTGTATTGCATTGATGGTATTGACCTTATGTCTTTTATTGATATTGCATTGATGTATATGTTGACGGTGGTGAGCTCTTCGTATGGGATTGGATCTTTTGCTCATCGTGGTTCCTAGTGGCTTTACATTCATTGAAATGTATCTTATTATACACAATTAAAATTACTAACATAAACCACCGATTCATATTATTGTAGTACTTGGTAGGTAGTCATGTTTTTGTTTGTAGACTAAATTAGTCATTCACGTTAGTCATTTTGAGTTTTATTACTTATTAGCTAGTTGTATATTTTATCGTGGGACTAAATTAGTCATTTATATTAGTCATTTTTAGTTGGGTCACTTAATATTGCTCATTTTTGGTAGTATTTCACTTGTAAAAGTTGTGGCGACTAACTTTCTTAGTCACCTAGTCACTAATTTCTCATTTTCTACTAGTTGTGCCTTCACAATTTTATATGCTAGAACATAGAGAACATAAGGTGAAATATAGGGGTTGATAGCTAGAGTATCTTATTGTCTACAACCTTGCACAATCAAATTCCCAAGAACAATCTCTCAACGTTAGTTATTAAGTACCAACCATATAAATTTATTTAGTTTGGCACTTTTCTCCAACTCTAGAAACATGCACGGGCTTAAAATAAATTTCATACCATGTTCTCATTATAAATCCAAATTCCAATCCTTGAATTCTATGGTCTGCTCAAGCAACCAAACCCAAATAAAAGAGGAAATTTTACATGGAATCAAATATCTGAGAGTTAATTATCTTTTTTGTAATCATGGCATTACCTCAACAACAAAGCGAGCCCAGATCTTGTCACTGTGAGCTTCCATGACTCCCTTTAAAATCATAAGCCCCAAGCCGCAAATGATGTAATCTATTTCAAGGAAGAGTCCACGCTCCTCACAAGTAATTTACAATATTAGTGAAAACCAACAAAAGATAACATAACAACGTTAAACCATATCTCAAAACAAAAAAAATGATTTATTGAATGTAATATAAAAACCCTGTTAATCTAAGAAATTAACTGACCTCTATAAGCAATTCTCGAGGTTGACTCATATTCTCCACTATGATAGGGCACCACATAGTTTGAAGACCCAATTCTACCATCAAGCTTGCACCACTTTCCAGGTTACCTTTTGAAATAAATCCACCATCCTTATCAAGCACCTACATAGTTTCCAAGGTAATAAACAATTATACTTGACTAGAAAGTTTACAATGATACTTTTCTTTTTTTTTACTGTTGGAAGAAGCAATTTATCAGTTGGATCAAAACAATCACTCCATGGATGGACAATACATAAAGAAGCACAAGAAGATCAGAATTGCAAATGTAAATCCCCAATATATCAAAATAGAAATGTAATATTTTAAAGCACCAATAAACACCAAGAATAGAGGTGAATCACTAGTCTAGTTGTAGTAATTGTAACTTGGTCAAGTTGTTGCTATAGTTGAGGTACAATTTTTTTGGGTTCCCATCTTGCAAAAAATGTAATGGTAGTTGTGTGGGCATGATAGCTAAGGAGTGATAGGGCATGCTATAGAATGAAAATGCATGCTAACACATGGCAGACATTTTTGTGGTGTGGTTTGATTTACTTTTATGGTGTTATTTTTATTGTCCACTTTGCATAGCACTATTTTTCCTAGTTTGGAACATTACAGTCAGCGAATCCCAGGTGTGCTAAGGAGGGAGTGACAAGGTATGATATGCATTGCTACCAAGGCATGCTAGATTACTAGGAATCATACTAAGATGTGCCAAATTCCAAGGTGTGCCAATGCGTGCTAAGGAGTGTTAGGGAGTTCTAGAGAAACATAAGGGAACACTAGGTCAAAATGCATGGAAATGAATGAATAAGAGTGTGTGACAAGGAGTGTCAACAAGTTACAAGTGTACTAAGGAGAGAGTGACATGGTATGCTAGGTTGTGCTAAGTCATGCTAGATTACTGGGGTGACATGCAAGAAATATGTTCCACGTGCCAGGGTGTGTCAACATGTGTTAGGACCTATTAGGGAGTGCCAGGTTAACACAAGGGAGCACTAGGTCAAATTAGTGCATGCAAATGAACAAATAAGAGTTTATGAAGGGAAGTGTTAGTGATATATAGGTGTGCTGAGGGAGTAACAAGGTATGGTAGGTAGTGCTAAGGCATGTTAGAGGCCAGTGCAACACGCCAAGATGTGTCAGGTGCTAGGGTGTGCCAATCCATGCCAGGGAGTGTTATGGAGTGCCAAGGAAACAAAAGGGATCACTAGTTTCAAATACATGGAAATGAATGAATAAGAATGTGTGACAGCGAGTGCTAGTGAGTTTTAGGTGTGGTAAGAGGGAGTGACAAGATATGTTAGGTAGTGCCAAAGAATGCTAGAGTGCCAAGGCAACATACAAATATGTGTCATGTGCCAGGGTGTGTCAATGCATGCCAACTAATGTTAGGGAGTGCCACAAAAACACAAGGGAGAACTAGTTCAAAATGCATGGAAATGAAGAGATAAGACTGTGTGATAGGGAGTGTCAATGAGTTCCAAGTGTTCTAAGGAGGAAATGATAAGGTTACATGCTAGGTAGTGCCAAGGCATGCTAGAGTGCCAGGGCATGTGAAAGAGTGCTAGGTTGTACTAGGGAGTGAAAAGCATGCCAGGGAATGGAGGGGATGCTAACACATGCCACATAGGGCTAAGGGATTGTTAGATATGCCATGTGCCATGGCATGTCAAGATGTAAATTGTGTTCCTTAGTTGTTTTATGGTCATGGTTGGACATGAGCCTTGAACTGGTAACTTATTAAGTGGGATGAGTTGAGATTGGACATGAGTAGC
Organism: Pinus taeda; assembly: GCA_000404065.3. Lineage (NCBI taxonomy): Eukaryota > Viridiplantae > Streptophyta > Pinopsida > Pinales > Pinaceae > Pinus > Pinus taeda. The sequence goes on from APFE030332357.1 coordinate 40,566, forward strand.
CAAAGATGTGTTATAGGAAGTTCTCATGTGAACAAGGCATATTTTAGTTGTAGTAGCTATAACTTAGTTAAGTTGTTGTAGTCGGGGCAGGACCTGGTTGGGTTTTGACCAGGTCTAAAAAGAAGTAATGGTAGTTGTGAGGGCATGATAGCTAAGGATTTCCAGGGCATGCCAAGGAATGAAAAGTTGTGCTAACACATGGAAGAAAATGCCAATGGATGGTGAGGAGTGTTAGGGAGAGTCAGGGGAACACAAGGGAGAACTAGGTCAAAATGCTTGGAAATGAACAAATAAGAGTGTGTGCTAAGGAGTGTTAGTGAATTCCAGGTGTCCCAAGGATGAAGTGTTTTAGGAGAAGTTTGGAATAGGACTTGCAGGAGGATAACCTATGGTTGTGATAAGGCATGGACAAAGTAATTTTAGAGAAAGGGATACTTTGGGTTGGGCACAATGTTGTTTTGCTAATGAATTGGTTGGGTTCCCAAGTCACAAAAAAAGTAAGGTTATCTATGAGGGTGTTAGTTTCAGTCAGTTCAATCTATCACAAGTTATCAAATATGCTCTTACATGGTGTTGTTATGGTGTCAAGTTAAATTTTTGTCATTTCAGTGACTTTTCAAATAAAAATTTGGTCATTGGCTAGTGTGTCTAGGGCTATTTCCACTCTCTCAAGACTTTCATATGCCAGTCACTTTCATCACTCAGTTGATTCTACCATAATGAAAAAAAAAATAATATCACTTCAGTCACATCATCATGGTCTCCATTCAGCTCAATGTCACCATTAGTTCATTAGGGTTAAGGTCACAAAATCAGTCATTTCATGTATAAAATCGGCAAATGAGGAGAAGCAATCGGTAAATTTGTTTAATAACACTTGATTTCAAATGTAATAACACTTGATTTCAAATGTAATTTATTTTTTTAGATGTAATAGTGTTCCTAAGGTTCTAAAGTTACAAGAAGAGGTCCTAAGGCTACAAAACTAGAAAAGAAAGTGAATTGGTGAGGTGGGCCATCCTACCTCATTAATCACTTGGACACTAAAAGAAAATTATAAAAGCAAATGGAGGAGCTCATTCACACTCACTTTCACTTGTCAACCATCCTAGCATCGACATCCTCCCTCTCCTTTGCAAAAACTTATGATTCCATATTCCTCGCTGGCAAAAATTGACTCTCATTGTGCATAGACAGCCTTCCCTGTGCACCTTGACAACACACTGTGCACAGGAAGCCTTCTCTACGCACAGGTCAAAGTTGTCCAAAATTGTTGTTTGACCACAAAATTCATTTTTCTAATCTCCTCTTCAGAAATTTCATCATCCAGGCTCTATAACAATTAATTTTAATCATTTTCATGCTCTGCTTTGCCTCATATGTCAAGAAAAAAATGATCAAATACTTCTTCTTCTAGGGTTTGCATGATTTCCATGGTTTTGATCATCAAATGATGAATTGCTGCCCTAAACCCTATATTCTTTGTCCCTGCTGCTCTGTTTGTAGCTAATACACCATTTCCATCCATCACAAAGCCTTATCCCCTCATTTTCTATCATTTTCTTCTAAACCGTAATCTACCCTATCTCTTTCTAGGATAGGCCTGTGTTTTGGCCTTTTCCTCCCCCTCCCCTCACTAATTTCCAAAAATTCATTTGTCCCCTACTCATTGACATCATCCCCTACCCTCCTAAATTTCCATATAAATTTAGGCAACTCCTAAGTCCATCATACCGCCTCATTCCCTCACAACATCAAATTCCACTTTTTTTGCTTGCCTTTCACCTAGGGTTTGAAGTAGGAGTGTGACTTATTACCATCGGAGAAGAGGAAGTACGACAAGGGGGGAATATACTAAGGTTCGAGCCCTCTAATTTCAATGAAATCACCTCCTCCCCATTTGTCATGAAATGCTTTAAAGATGTCAATTGTTTATGGTTTTTTCAAAGAGTGCAAGAAGTAGGTTACCATGAGTATCTCACAGGTATATTTTCCGTCAGCTTGAAGAAAGAAAAGATCACCATTGCAGGGACTGATTTCATGTTTTCAATGGATGTCATCTCTCAAGCTACAAACATACTAAACCATGCTAAAAACGGGTTCAAAGGCATGAACCTAGACCTAGAAGAGTACAAACCCTACTTGAAATCACAATACAGAGGAGCTCAGTCACATGTTTTCCCATTCAGATACTTGTTGGAGAGATATGCACCATTGATGAAGGTTTTCATGAATTTCTTCACATGTGAGGGCATATTTTCTAGGCTATATCAATACCACATAAGACTTCTCATGCACTTTGCAGCTGCCAAGTCTCTAAATTTGTCTAGCTACTTGTATAGGAGCCTAACCAAAATGCCTGAAAGGGTGAAATTGAAAGGAAAAGTGCATTGTCCCAGCCTCTTTCACCATAGCATGATAAAGGCTATGGTACTTCATCAGTTGAAAGAGAAGAACATGACATGGGACACCTTCATTGAGGCAACCTTGAAAATGCATATAACCACTTCATCATGCCAGCACCAAACCATGTCAATACAACCCATGAAGGTGGGGTCATCAAGAAACCAGGATGCTGTTTCGAAGTCACCTAGACCTGAGGTGACCAAGACATATCAGAGAGGTAGAAGCCTTGTGTTTTCTCCTCAAATTGAGGAAGGGGTCAAGCCTACTACATTAGTAGAACATGGATCATCATCACATCATGAGGCTTCTTTGCATGATGAGGAGCCCATTGAGCATGAATTTGACCTAGTTGACTTGGAGGCACATGATGAGAATCAAACCCTGCAACAAGTCATCAAAGAGAAGGATTCTCAAATCATGGAGCTCAAGGAAAATTTGGAAAGGGCCAAATTCATCATTTCATTCCTTGAGCAAGAAAAGAGTCAACTTAAGGCAAAACAACTAGTCATGGAGAAAGAGATTCAAAGCCAAGAAACAAGAGATGAGAGGAAAGGTGGTGGTGGACCATGAGGACACTAAGAAGCATGAAGGACATCTGGCAAGGAAGAGAACAAGGAAAATGGGTCTTAGGAAAGCACTTTAGAGGGAAAGAGAACAAAAGCCACCAATGGAAGAATTGACCTTTGAAGAGAGGATTGCCATGGAAATAAATGAGGACAAGGAGTTTTGACTTGACAAAGTAAATTTCCACGTTGAGAAGCTCCTTGATGAGGCCAACAGGGATAACAAGTTACAAAATAAAATGGCCATCCATTATTACACAAGGAATCAGGTTGCCAAGGTCAATATCGAGTAGTTGAAGGAAACCCTAATCAGACAAGAGGAGAAGGGTAAGTTAGATTTGGTTGCTTATGCATCCATGGTTGCATAACATACCTCATTAGGAATATCTGGAACAATTTTGGGAGTATTTGGAGAAAAGTTTGTGTTTTGGTGTAGACTAGTGCATACTTGAATTTTTTTGTGAATTTTCTGTCTAGGAGCGCAGCGAGTTCACACTGCGCTTCTTCCTTAGGGATCCAAATGATAGAAACTCAGCATTTTTGGAAAGCTTATGACCCCCTCTCAAAATCAATTTTCCCACTTTCCTAGTCTGGGGCTTAGTTTTTGATAAATTTGCAAAAAAGAGGCCAACAATCACCTTTTTGCCCCTTTTTCCATTTCACTATGCACTTGGAGACACCTTGGGACAATGGCCATATATCAGTCAAAAATGGGGAATTTTGAGTGAAAAAATACTCTAAAGACATACACACTCTCCCATATTTCTAGAAAAGGATCCAGATATGGATTTGGACTTTATAAAGGCACTCAAAAATGGCCTCCAACAACTCGTTGCACACCTGTAAATTTCTGAGATGTTTGTAAAATTTTCACAGTGCAAATTTTTGTAATTCCTAGTTTGACTGTGGTAAAAGTCAAAAGGGTGAAGTAGATGAATGTGAGGGGTAAAAGTAAATGAAAATAATGGGTGGTTATTATTCGTAAGTTATTTTGATGTAAAGTTGACCTTATTTATGAGAGAGGTTGGAGTCAAAGTTAATTGTAGAAGTTGTTTTTAACTACCGTTGACATTAGGGTTTGGTTAGAACACCTCATGGAACAGTTCTGATAGTCATGGATTTGACCCCTAAGAGTGGGGAGATGTTGTTTTGGTATTTATGTATCAATTTATCAGTGATAGAAGGCATTGGATTTCAGAGGAGAGAAATATTGTAGGTTGTACTTGGACATTTTTTGGAAATCAAAGGACACATTTTGCAACTATTATCTAGGAATTCATGTGCAGTAAGTTTGTGACATTATTTTTTCTCTGCTATAGCTTTATATGAAATATATTCATATTCTCTTTCCAGTAATCAATTCTTCAATGGTTTTCCTTACAGTTTATAAACAAAATTATTTGCATAAAGCTATGTTTTGATGGAAAAATCATTATCATGTGTTACTTTCTTTCTTGCTTAATGAATTCATGTTTCAGGCTCATTAAGACCTTTTGCTTTTTCTAAAATCTACACTACACCGACAAACCCTAAGATCCATCACAAAAATAATGCCACTTTTCTCCTTTATATCTTTGTTGTTGTGACCCTTTGATCCTCAGAGCTAGCTATCTGGTTTTTCTCCCTTATCCAGCAACAAACCCTAAATTTTCCAAAACCCACCTGAGCCTAGCTATCTAGCCTAAAATCCTTTACATTCTAGTCATCTCTTGGCTATGATTTAGTAGAGAGATCCCTCTCTGTTTTGGTAGGGATAGCTACCAACTAAAAGCTTGGTTTCTGGTTACCTCTCTTGATCTCCTCATTAGCTTGGGACATTGTGGAGGATAACAGAGGGCATGACAACTAGGGAGTGCCAAGGTGTTCTAGTGAATGTAAGGTTCTCAAGTCATGGAAAAATGTAATTCTAGTTGTCAAATAATGACTACCAAGGTGCGTTATGGAATTCTAGGGCATGCTAACACGTGCCAGATAGTACGTACACATGTGAAACAAGCTAAGATGTGCCAAGTGATAAAGCATGCCAAGATGTACAAGGATGTGACAATGCATGCTAGGGACTACCAAGGCAAAAAAAGCAAGGAAAAAGTTAAAATACAAGGAAATGAGCACATAATAGGGTTAATAAGTCATCAAATTACCTTTTCCATGAGGGGCATGCTAGGCACACCAAGACTAGGTGCTAATAGGTGCCAAGTTCCAAGTGCCAAGTGTCAAAGCATTCTAAGTGCCAATATTCCTCTATTTCTTCTCATCTAGTTTCCAATAATTGATCTCAAATAAATTTAATATTAAACCATGCCAAATAATACCAATTCATCTCAACACATTCCAAACATGCTAAGACTTACCAATTTCCAACACGTGCCAAGTGCCAATGTGTGTCACAGAGTGTGATGCATGCTATGAAGTGGCAGAGCATATCGAAGAGTGCTAAGGTGTGCTAGAGAGTGCCAATGCATGGTGAGGAGTTTTAGGGAGTACTAGGACAATGCAATGGAGAACAATGTCAAAATGCATGGAAGTGAATGAATATGAGGGTGTGTCGGAGAGTGTCAATGAGTGCTAGTTGTCATGCCAAGGAGGGAGTGACAAGGTATGCTAAGCATCGGTCACTAGGGAATATTAGGGAATGTCAAGAAGTGATAGAGTGTGTTAGGTAGTTTCGGGGTGTGCTAACATGTGCCAAATAGTGCCAAGGCATGCCAAGTGCTAAGACATGCTAGGATGTGTAGGGTGCCAGACTATGCTAATATGCGTCAAGGAGTTTCAAGGAAACAAAAGGAATAGCCAAGCTAAAATGCAAGAAAATGAACACATAAGAGGGCTAATAAGTTAGGATTTTATCTTTTTAAAAAGGGGCATGATAGGCACACTAATATGTTCTAATACATGCCAAGTGTCAATGTGTGCCAAGTGCTAATGTTTGTCAATGCAATATTATGCCAAGGTGTTCCAAGGCATGCTAGGAACTATAGGGCATTCCAACACATGATAGGGGAGTGCTATGCTATACTAGGGTATGCCAACAGGTGCTTGGGCATCCTACTAATGGAAATATGTTCTACGTACAAAGATGTTCCAAGTACAAAGATGTTCCAAGACATGTTAGGTGCCAAGGAATGTTAGTGTATTGTTCCAAAGCATGTTAAGGTGTGCCATGAGTGTTGAGGAGTGCTAGGTCTCTCTCATTAATAGAATTGACAGAGATTTATTATGTGTTACATAATATAGTTCCTACACACTAGTGGAACTTTATTTAAAGGAAATTTGCTAGATAATAAACCTAATAGAGATGAATAATGTGTTGACTCATAGGAAAACTATATTCTTATGACTTGAGGGAAATGATACACACTAATTACTTCTTAAAATATTGACTGACTATTATAACCACTATGACCTTGGACACATAATGAAAAATGACTCCACAATGATGGTCTTAAATCATTGTCTTTTGACAAAAAATATAGTAACAGGTACATAGCATCATCAAAAACTCATTGGAATGATCAATGATGATGAACATGTTTTGACCGTCACCAAAAGTAACCAAAAAGAGCATTGGTGAGGGTCAATAAAAGATCATCACTAGAAGTGTCACCAAAGAGAGAATTAGTGATGGGCCTTTAACGACCCTCACCAAAAGTGTCACCAAAGAGAGAATTAGTGATGGGCCTTTAATGACCCTCACCAAAAGTGTCATTGAAAATGGCTTTGGTGACAAACCTTAAAGGACCATCACTATATACACTTACAACAATGATTTTTTAAAGACCGTCGCCATATGAGACATTGGTGACGGTCAATAAAATATCGTCACTAGAAGGGTTACCAAAGAGAGAATTATTGATGGGCCTTTAACGACCCTCACCAAGAGTGTCATTGAAAATGGCTTTGGTGGCAAACCTTAAAGGACCATCACTATATACACTTACAACAACAGTTTTTTAAAGACTGTCACCATATGCGACATTGGTAATGGGCCTTAAAGGTCCATCACAGTCATGACCCTCACCAATGACCTTTTTTCTTGTAGTGATGCTTTGATTATTTCATTAGAGAATATTATTGATTCCTAGGTGGTAGATTCAAGGGCTTCATTCTATGCCACACCTAATAGTAAACATTTTCATGACAATGTCCAAGGAGATTTTGTATAGGTTCGTTTGGTTGACGATAAATCATGTAAAATAATTGGAATTGGTAAGGTTTTTATAAAGCAACAAAATGGAAACCAATGGCTATTGAAGGAGGTAAGACATGTTCCACATCTAAAGAAAAAACTAGTTTCAATAGGGAAGTTAGGTAGTAAAGGTTGTGTAACTACTTTTATAGACAAAACCTAAAAGGTCTCTAAAGGAACCCTAGTAATAGAAAAAGGAGAAAAGGTTGGTACATTATATTTATGCAATGATATTTCTAATTTTGTTAATGCTTTAACCTCCATAGGAGCATATACGAAACTTTGGCATTAGAGGCTGGGCACATGAGTGAGAAGGTGATGAAGATTCTTCACTCAAGAAATTTGTTGTGAGGTTTGAAGCATGTTGATTTGGATTTCTGTGAAAATTGTGTTTATGGAAAACAAAAGAAAGTTAGATTTATCAGAGTTGGGAAGGAAAATAAGAGAAAAGAATTAGAGTTTGTGCATACAAATGTATGGGGATTTTCACAGTTATCATCTCTTGGTGTCTCTCGCTATTATGTTACTTTTATTGATGATGCAACTAGGAAAACCTTGATTTATCGTATTCAGAATAAACCTAATGTATTTGATACTTTGAAGAAATGGAAACCTTTGGTTGAGAATGAGACGGGAAAGAACTTCAAGTGTCTCAGATCAGAAAATGGAGGTGAATACTGTGGCGAAGAGTTTGATAATTACTATTCAAAGCATGGGATTCGTAGAGAAAAGACAGTTCGAGGAACACCACAAGAAAATGGTGTGTCAAAGAGGATGAATCGAACAATCATGGAGCGTGCAATATGCATGAGAATACACACAATATTTCCCATACAATTTTGGGCAGATGCTACAGATAATGTTGTTTATCTAATAAACAGAAGGCCTTCAAGTTCCTTGGATGGTGGTATTCTAGAGGAGACATGGGCAGGTAAATAGGTAAACTACTCATTTTAAATAATTTTGGTTGTGAAGCCTTTGTCCACATCAATAAAAAAATAGAATAAATATTGAAGAGAAATCAATGAATGTACCTTTATTGGATATGGTGTTAATGATTTTGGTTATCTCTTATATGATTATGAAAATAAAAAAATAATTAGGAGTAGATATTTCATATTCCATGAAAAGATCTTGTATGGGGATCATATGTAGGAAAATAAATAGGAAAAGGAAAACAAATAATACGCAGTGCTTGATGATATCACAAAAAAAATAAAGGTGCCTAAAAATCATAATGATTAGTAGCCACATCAACAAAAACAACCACAATAACAACAGATACCTCAAACACCTAAAAGTGGTGTTAGAAGATATACTAGGATAACTAGACCCCATGAACGATACTCTCCTTCATTATTATATATTGTTGATTAATTCTCGTGAACTAGAACGATATGAAGCAATGTAGGTAGAAACTAGGAAGAAGTGGGAGGAAGACACAGAGGAAGAGATGGACTCCTTGATTCATAAACGAACTTAGGAATTATTCAAGTTACCTGCAGGTAAAACAACATTGCATAATAAATGGGTATATAGGTTGAAAGAATAATATGCAGGTAAACATAGGTATAAGGGTAGAATTTTAGTGACTGGGTTTGTACAAAATAAAGTTATAGAATTTGATAAAACAAAATCTCTTGTTATTAAAATGACTTCAATCAAAACTATTTTAAGTCTACTGGAAACAAAAGATTTACATCTTGACTAGTTATATGTAAATACAACCTTTGTCCATGGGGATTTGGAGGAAGAAATATATATGCAACAACCACAATCATATGAGGTCAAAGGGAAGCAAAAGTTAGTGTGAAAATTGAAGGATATCTCATATGGGTTAAAACAAGCTCCAAGGAAGTGGTATCTAAAATTTGATAGGTTTATGTGTAAATAAGTATACTATATGTCATTCTGATCATTGTGTTTATCTTAAAAGCAAAATTTACATAAAATATATTATATTTATATTTTATGTAGATGACATGCTTGTTGCAATGTCTAACACGCGGGAGATAAATGTGCACTAGTGAAAATTATAAAATTCGTTTGAAATAAAGGATTTGGGTGCTTCAAACAAATCTTTGGTATGAGAATAACTAGAGACAGGAAAAATCAAGTATTAAAATTGTCATAGAGTGAGTATATAGAAAAGGTGTTGGAAAGATTTAATATGTAGAATGTAAAACTAGTTAGTACACCTTTGGCTAGCAATTTCAAACTAAGTAAGGAGATGTGTATCAAGACTCAGGAAGAGATGAATTATATGTGTAAATTTTCATATGCATCAATGGTTGGAAGCTTAATGTATGCAATGGTCTACACAAGGCCTGATATTGCACATGCAGTGGGAGTTATGATCATGTATACAAACAATCTTGGAAAATATCAATCAATGTCAATGAACTGAATTCTCGGGTATTTGAGAGGTACCACAAATCAAGAATTATTATTTGGTGGTTCAAACATTGATCTATATGGGTATGTTAATGAAGATATGGTAGGTGATAGAGATAGCATGAGGAGCACCACAAGGTATGTGTTTTTTGTAGGTGGAACAAATTCTAGTGGGGTTTCAAAATTGTAAAACATCGTTGCATTTTGAACAATAGACACAAAGTATGTAGTTGCTACAGAAGCTATTAAAGAAATAATTTCATTATAAAGGTTTATGGATGAGTTGGGAAAGAAGTAGGAGATGGGAAGTGTTGCGTCCTTCGTTTTTGGGAACTAAAGAACATAGATGAAAATTTGGAGGGTTGATGATAATTTACAGAGATAGTCCTTGGGAAGCTAGGAGGGATACAATAAAAAAGAAGGAAGGAACTCATTGAGAAATACTAGTTGCAAAAGAATGATGGAAGAAAGAATCCACAATTAAGCAGAGAAGAATAATGACGGCTAAGCAACAGAACCATTCGAAGGTGGAAGAAGGTGGAGCCTCCACGAAATAACTGGAAGTCCAAGTAGATTATGTGGAAATTTATGGAAGGGCATGCAGAAGAGGAGAAGAGAAAAGATTACTCAAATGTTGTTGTGGAGATGTTTGAGCTGCACTGGATCTATTAATGTAGTTATGTATTGATCTCTCATGATAGTTTGTGATATTGATATGGGGCTCTCGAGCTAGATGTTATATTTTATTGTTGCATGGATTAATAGAAATGGAGTTTGTTGGGATATCTGTATAATGTATGGATGGTTACATTGTTTCTTAAATTTTTTAATATGATCATATGTTTATTGTATCTCTCTTTTGTATGCTCAGGATATGTTTCAATTAGATATCTTATTGCCACAGTCTGGGCTCCTTGACTCCTGAATTCCTCATGTGACTCTGCCTTGATATCGAACTTCCATCCCCCATCTAACTAATGTCATGAAACTCCTTAGGTGATACTCATCTACTCTGGATAAGGTGAAAATTGTAGCATTGTGCTAGGCTACAACAGAGCTTTGTTGGCCCTTATGCCTGAACTCGTGGTCTCAATCCTATTAATATTTTTGCACCAACAAATGGTTCTATTTCCAGGACATGAAATTTCAAAAAGGGGTTTGGAATATGATATCAAGGATATTTAAGAATGAGCTACAAGACTGGTGGCATAGACAAGTGGACCGGTTCATCTCTAAACAAGCTCAACTCTACCAACAAGGTGTGTGGGGTTGTGTTATATTCTTTCCACAACTAGGCCACGTAGTTAACTGGGGGATTAGAAGGGGGCCGGAGCCCCCCTTCGTTGCACCAATTGTGTAGTGGGGAGGAGTCACAGGGGGTTTGAGAGGTGCAAGTAACCCCACTCTATGGGGTCTGGGGCAGCACCCTGGAAGTTTTTTTTTTGGACCCTATATTAGGTTGGGCAGTCCTACCTATGGTTTTTTGCATGTTTTTCACACATGGTTTTGGACACAATGGTTTTCGGTCCATGGCATTTGATGCTTAGGAATGTATAAATATGTACTATAACATTGAAAGGAACATAATGAAAAATCAAGCTGGTGGTCTTGGTTTTGGGATCCAAGGGAAAATCATTGTGTATATGTGTTTTATGTGTTATGCTCTCACATTGTTTATTTTATATTTTTTAGAATTCATATGCAGGTAACTTTTGTACAGGGTTAAAACCTACATTTGGTATCAGAGCTGTTTTGGCTTCAAGGGGATGCCTTTGTTGCTGAGGGGGTTCACTCGGGCCTGTGGTAGACCCTGTTCAATGGGAGATCTGTGAAATCAATTCTGGTGGTGAAAGAAGATGGCGAGCAGTGGAAAGATAGAGATCGAGAAATTTAATGGTCAGAGTTTTGAGTTGTGGAAACTAAAGATGGAGGATCTTTTGGTGGATATATATCAGTGGATCGTGGTAGATCTAGGTACTAAAACAACGGGAGTGTCTGATGAAGAATGGAAGAAGTTGGATCAGAAGGAAAAGAGCACAATATGATTGTGTGTCTCAGATTCAGTATTGCTGAATGTATCAGGGGAAGCTACAATGAAGGATTTGTGGGACAAGTTAGGTACTTTGTACCAATCTATGTCTCTGGTGAATAAATTGTTCCTGCGGAAAAGGTTGTATAACCTAGGGATGGAAGATGGAGACTTGGTGACAGAGCATATGAACACATTTAATACTATGGTAAGTCAGTTATTATTTGTTGATATTAAAATTTTAGATGAAGATAAGTGCATCAGATTGTTGTGTTCTCTACCAGATTTGTGGGATAGTCTGGTTATTGCAATAGGTAGCAATACAATTGCCTTGCAGTTTGATGAAATAGTCTCATCCTTGTTGACGGAGGAGATGAAACAGAAAAATATGGAGAGCCATAATGGTGATGCCTTGTCTATATGAGGATGGTCCTAGAACAGAAACAAAAATAAGTCGTCGAGTGGGAGAGCTAAATCTAGAGGGAGATCTAAATCTCTAGGAAAACCTATAAAGGTGGTGTGCTAGAAATGTGGAAAGGAAGGGAACTACAAAAGGGACTATAAATCTAAAACTCTTGATAAAGGAAATGGATCTGATGATGCTCCTTCTACAAAGGTGAAAACCACCTTAGATGAAGGTGGGGATGTGTACTTGTCTTCTTCAAGTACAAATGTAGATCATGAGGCATAGTTGATTGACTCAGGTGCATCCTTTCACTTCACTCCCCATAGAGAGTGGTTATGTGAGTATGAGAAATATGATGGTGGTGATGTCTTCTTGGGGGATGATAGGAAGGCTAGAATCGTTGGTCGCAGAAAAATAAATTTGAAGTTGCAAGGTGGAAGGGTTAGAACACTTCCAGGTGTTCTGTATATTCCTACATTAGCCAGAAATTTGATTTGTGTAAGAAAGTCGGATGATGTAGGTGTAAAAACAGTGTTCTAGAAGGATACCTGCAAGATGGTTTGGGGGGCACTGGTATTGATGCTAGGAGTTTGAATTGGAACTCTATACAAGTTACAAGGTAGCACTGTTGTTGATGGGTGCAATAGTTCTATGGTTCTTGAGAGTGGAAATCTAGTGGTCTCTGGAGAGAAGACCATATTGTGGCATCAAAGGCTTGGACATATTGGAGAGAAGGGCCTTCAAATACTTCATGGTAAAGGTATGGTAGAAGGTATGAGTAATAGCTCTCTGGATTTTGATTTCTGTGAATATTGTGTATATGGGAAGCAGAATTGAGTGAGTTTCTCCTCTAGTGGTAAGAGGGCAAAATAGATATTAGATATTGTGCACAGTGATGTGTTTCGACCTATGAAGGTTCCATCACTGGGTAAGTCTGTGTACTATGTATCATTTATAGATGACTTCTCAAGGAATACATGGATATATTTCCTTAAGAAGAAATCTGAAGTCTTTGACAGGTTTAAAGAATTTAAGGCTCTGGTGGAAAATCAGACAGAGAAGACGATAAAGGTGTTGAGGACAGATAATG